>JAGKTI010033878.1:0-11575 GCA_018397915.1 Birgus latro | reverse complement strand
TGTGTGTGTGTGTGTGTGTGTGTGTGTGTGTGTGTGTGTGTGTAAGGAGGAAGGAACCAAAGGCCAGGAGCCCACAAACTGTTCCTTCCCCAAAAAACAAACAAACAAACAAACACAAAACGGCCAAATTCAAGGTCTGTTCATTTCGAGATGCCTGGACACACTGCATTTGAAAGACTGGAGGTCATAGGAAGAAGGAAATGCAGACAGAGGGAGACAGTTCCAGAGTTGACCCATTCCATAAATGAAGGACTTAGAGAGTTGGACAGAAAAAGAATGAGAGTTTGTTGCTAGACGGATGCTATGCACCCGTCGTTGAGGTGGAGGGATTCAGGAAGACAGTTCAGAGGAGCAGTGAGCACTGAAGTAGTGACAGGTGCATGTTTTGTCATCGGAAATATCTACATAAGGTGTACATTTTGTTCGGAGACTTCCGATGTTCATTGTCTCTGGAAGAGCACCACAACATCCTTCATTCATCTTATATTTCAATTCACGTAACTTAGACATTTCCTCTTCCTGTCCTTCATGGTCACTGGAGTCTGAAATTAATTAGTGTAGGGTCTGAAATTAATTAGTGTTGGTTAGACGGGTAATGTGTAAATTGTTATTGATGGGAATCACTCTGTTACTAGTGGCAATAATCCCATCTTAAGACTGTTAAAGGTCACCATACCCAAGGTTATAGACACAGTCCACATCCATGTAGTAATACTTATTCGTTCACAACCCTTAAATGGTCGCCGGTTTCGAATAACGCTTTACAAAGAGTGGCCGTTGGCGCTGATACAGCACAATCTGTATAAAGCTGTGACTAATATATGAAAGGGAAAAAAGGTCTGGGAGATGTTGACACTGACCTAGTCTACCCTCCAAACCACTCAGGCTGTCAGTACATAGTGATCAGTCGTGAGTATATGCATGTCTTTTGCTAATCTCGATGCCACCACTCCCTTGCACCACTGCCCTCTGCAGTTGTGACAGGGCCTTACATGCCCTGAAATCAGGGCTGAACTCTTCCTCAAGGATGGGGAAGAAGACGAACAAGGAAGCAGCAAAGACAGCCCCTAAAATGATGATGAGTGGAACCAGACACCAACTGACGTGGACGATGATGATGACGACTCTGACGACACAGACGATGCTCCACCTCCTCGCCTCAAGACTGCTTTACCACTGGCCTAGAGAAAGGTGGAAGATCAATAATTTGCTGCAAAAGAGGCTGGGGAGAAGGAGAGCACCTAACTCAAACAATTGCAGCAGAGGCACAGTGTGAATTCCCCCCTCGTCGCTCCACTGTCGCCACCACTTCCCTCCACCTCACGTGGCCTCTCACCATCCCATGGAGTTTCACCGCCAGAGCCGTGAAAGCGAAAGCTCACCATCTGGCAGTGTCACGGATGTCACGGGACTCTGTACCCACCCTGATTTCCCAGGTACCATTCCATTGTAATATACAGTATATGTTTTTTTAAATAACAGATCAGAGGAAAGAAAAACAAATGAATAAAAAAAAATCCATATACTAGATTACTGTGTATACTAGGAGCGAAAAGTAAAACTTGTAGATATTAGCAAAACAGTGTGCAAGGAAGTATTTCTAGAGCTAGGTATATGCTTGTGATGATGTAAGTATAAGTACGGACGTGCGGTAATGTAAGATTGACTAAGGAAATAAGTATTAGTGTAAGTAAAAATAAGAAAGTAAGTCAAGAAAAGAGAGAAAGTGTTTCCAAGACAGTGACTACTCATCAAAGTTGGCTTTTGGCCAGGGAATGGATGGTAGAGATATATGCATCCCTTGCCCTCTCTTCCAACTCTACAGGTCACTAACTACAACCCTACAAGCATAAAAGGTCATTTGTTTTTCTTCATGTTTCATTTTTAATGTGTAATTTCTAGTTTCCTTGTACTGTTTTCCTCTTATATTTTTCTTATATTTGCAGGAAAAATAATAATATCCTTTCTTTATTTAATAACAACTCTATAACTTACAATCTCACCATTACCTACTCCTCCTTCCCCAGCCCACTTTCTATTCTTTGACATTATCTTTTGCTGACCACTAGGGTTGTCCCGAAACACACACAGCTGTACCCATTATCTCGAAACTGACTTAAAGTATCATCCTTTTCTTCACTTTCGACATGCAATATACGACCCAGAGTACGAATAAAAATCCATGCAGAAGAAACATTATAAACATCAAAAAGTGGAAGGAAATTCATGATTATGACATTTTTCTCATAAATTCACATATTATGTATTGAATTTCATCATGTTTCATATTTCTTGTTTTGCACAAGTATTTCAGCAACATAAGAGGTGTTTTCATGGTGAATAGATGGCTGTAAAAACTTCTCTTCCTTTCATGTTAATCCCCTTGTGTGACGTGCTAATCATGGGTTGCATCAAATTTTGGATGCTGCGCTGAAACCTATGCACAAGAAGAGCACCCTATCTGTTTGAGACAAAAAAATATCATCTTTCGCCTCTCTTTAACACCTACTGCACTTGGCACCACGCAGGCTACTTACATACAGTAAACATCAATGTGAAACAAATTCAGAATTATTTTATTTTTCAAAACCTGCTATACTGTGTGATTTTGTCTGTATTCCATATAACTAGTCGTTTCAAACCATTTCAGCAACAATGATTTTTTTTTTCTGAATATATGGATATTTCTTAATGCGATGTGATGCTTTGTCACTCCTTTGCTTTGTTTTCAATGGTGTGTATGCGATTATTTTGCGCACTTTTCCGCAATTCATTACGAATCATAGGATGGGTTTCGGAAGTAAAAATTACACTATGAGGTACGCTCAACGATTCTCTTGATGAAGTAAAAGAAAGAAAAAAATCGATTTCGAAACTTGAAAATAATGGACCCGGTGCCGGCCAGGAGGGCCCTTAAGTATCCGAAGGCATGGTCATCGAGGATTTAATACAGGTGCTGCGACTGTACTCATTTTGCCCTCAATTTGGCCAAAGATTACTATCTCTCCATCTTGACTGCCGAGTTGTACCAATAGGTTAGCACTCTAGTATGGCACTAGTCATGATGAACGCTATGGAAAGGATGAAGAGCCATAGTGTAGCCTTGCATTTCGACTGGACTATGTGAAATAAGCTAAAAACAGTAAAAAAAATCTGAGTCACTCAGTGTAAAAGATCCATAGAAATATTTTCTCTGTTTCTTAACTCCATGTATTGTGAAGCACAAAAATCCAACAGGGAATGTTGAAGGTACCATTCCCTCCTAGGTTCCCTCACCGGCCTCATCTGGTGGTATCACAAGAAGAGTTTCCGACACAAGTAGCAGTGATGGTGAACGACCCCACAGCACCAGGTGGAAAGCGGCTCACCTTTACGGGACCCATACATAATGTTGTGGACTTCCTCGCAGAAAGGATTAATTTTACGTAGGTAACACTGATTCCAGGAATTATCTTGTTCTTTATGTATTTTTGCCTTCTACTTATTTCATTCAGCTTAGGATAAGCATTTTGATCTATATGGGTTAGCTCTACTTTAGCTTTAGGAAACCTTTTCAGCATCAGAGGCCGTTTGTATGTTGTCTAAAATAATTTATTACCAGCAAGAAAAAACTAAATCAAGGCATCAGCCAGATTCAAGGAGTTCTAGAATTTAGTAATGTATTCTTGTCTTTCACATCAATTTCCCAAGAAATAAGAATAATAAATATTCAGTTTAACAACACTTTCATTAATGTAAACAGCATTCCGTTCTGTCAAAAATCGTGCCATTCATTTGTTATTACTCTTTTTAGTCAGTACCATACCCTTTACAAACATAACATTGCTATACTTGGATATGATACATAAATACAATGAGTTAATTTTGCAGAATTTAAAAAAAAAATCCTAAGTCTGTCATTTTAGCCTCTTTTTATAATACGATGTGGCAGTGGCAGGCTGACAATAAATAAATAAAGAAAGAAAGAAAGAAAATGCGAGATAAAACGCCGGCTGGGTTGGAACTCGAGTTATGGGGATTTACCACCGAAAAAATGCAGAAAATCGCGATTCTGGGTGAAAAAATGTTATACTCATAACAGTCTCCCTTCTCCATCCAGTATTATGCCTGTGAAAGATTATTGCCGAAAACCGCTTTCAAATCGGTCAAATCGGTCCTTTTTTTTCCCCCCTTCAAACTTTCGCGCGTCATCTGCATACTGCGCAATACAGGGTGCTGGAGATGGGTGGGTGATGACAAGACTGATGTGTCAATAAAAACAGAAACGGAATTTTTTCCATGCATGTGTTTTCCGACAGCTACCTGGGAACACCTCTCACTATGTATCACCACTCACCTCATAGACACAGACATCACCTGAGTGACAATTTGTTTGCGTGACCAAAGTGTGCAATCGATTCCACTTTACAAACTGAGCATACAGGCAAAAATTCGTGTTTTTTTCTTCAATACAAAGTCGTGCCGCACGATATCTTTCTGTACCTCTGACTGATCTGTGCACGTGTAGGGAACTGTGAAAGAAAAAAAAAACATGATAGGATGGAAAGAAACACGATACATTTGTCAAATACAGCAAACAATATCAGTTTATCACATGTGGGATTTTTTGGTCAAGTCATATAGGGCATTGTGGTGCTGCACAACATGGAAGATCAGCTGTCGTTCCTCTTCTTCATCAGACCACTGTTGTCGTCCGTCGACAGTGTGACTGCACACTCAGCAGCGTCACTGACCACTTTGAGGTGGGCCAAGACGTCAGGAGTGGCATGGAGGTCATTGATGCTTGATCAAGCATCCAAATTCAAGCACTGGAAAAGTTTCTTCGACTTCTGGGTGAAAATCTTGGAGGTCCTCAGACCTGAGACCTTCATGATTGTCTTCATGTTCAAACGGCGCAGACCCATCAGTGTCAGCGGTCCTGTGGTCAAGTTTTTGAGAATCTGTTTCTCCTCAACGGGGATCTCGTCAGAATACATGGCCAACGGAACCAGGTCCTCACTGAGGTACCAGAGATGGCTTTTGAATTTGTCCAGTGCCTTCTTTGCCACTGTGGGATCGACCTCTTTGAATTCTTTGATCTTTTTCAAGACATTCATGTCACTGATTGGAGCATCAACAGCATTTGGGGCTTCAAACCAGTGTGTCACATAGATGGTGACGAGGAAAACGCAGATACGTTTGATGGCCTCCCCTTGGTGCCATGTGAAGGTGAGGATGGCCACATCCTTCAGTTGACTTCTGAAGAAGAAGATCTTGAGGCAGTAAAGCTTTTTGGCCATCCAATTTGCTCTGTGATAGGCACTTGGACGGTGAAAGTTCATCTGTGCTGGCTTCTTGCCTAGGAAAGCCAAGGAGAGCTGGAGGAACTGGAGATAGTCGTCACAGCGTTGCGCATGCTCCATGTGGCTGACAGTGAAGCATTCAATGTCCTCGGCTCAGTTGGCAATTCACTTCCGAGATTTTTTGTCCAGGTCTTCATATGAATCTAAGAAATCCAGGTCGATTCCATTCCAGAATTCCTTGAATTGATCAAAGAGGGAAATTTTGGGACCAGACGAAGAAAATAAAAAGCTGAAGATCCCTGCCATTATGAGTTCGCACATGTCCTACTTGCATTCCAGGAACAACAGCGGGACTCCAAGAGCTCTCTCAGTGACAGAGCAGGCTCCTTTGAGAACCTCGGTGTTACTTGCCGTAGTATCAAACCAGAGCCCAGCAATCGAGGGCTTCAGCTTCAACCATTCATCTAGGGTCTTTAAAGCTACTGACTGCTCCCATTGCTTCGCCCGTTCCAGCAGGGATGATTGTCATGGCCAGGATCCTCTCGGTACCAATCCCTGCAACAACAACTGCCAAGTGATCACTGCATCACTACCATCAATGTTGGGCAGGAACATTCCATCAAAATGGAGGATCAGGGGTGTTTGTGGCTGGAACTCCTTGATCCTCTCGCCAGTCTCAGGCCTTGATTCCTTCCAAGCAGAATGGAGAGATCCAACAGACAATGTGAGTACCCCCACGTTAACCCCCACCGCCATCAAGGCTGGGGTTTCCACTCGCATTGCAGCCCAGGTCAAAATGGCTGTCCGATCACATGCGATGCGAAATACAGGGTCATCAATAAACTGCCTTTTCCTCGGATCCAAACATTGAGCCTTGGGAGGGGATGAAGTAGATGGCCCTAGAACTGGTTCACTGTCGCCTTCGTCCTGAGAACTCGTCGACAATGTGGACGTTTTCGCCACCCCTTTTCCTGCCTTCTCAAGCATTTTCTTTATTTTCTCCTCAGATTTCCGACATCGATTATCCTCTTCTACCTTTCTCTTGGTCTTGGGCTTTATGCTGGTCTCATACACTTTGCCTTACTTGCCAGTGTACATTTCCGTGTTGGTATGCTTCTCGGTCAGGAACTCCTTGTCCTTCTGTATCTTCAGTATCGCCAATACGCCACCTTTGGCCGAGTCCCTGTAGCAGGAATCATTTTGCTTTTGAGTCTTCCCACCTCGAGCCATATTCCATACAACATTGTGGTCTTTCTCATACTCCTTTTTCAGCTTTTGTCCAGTGTGCCACTTTTCAACCGTGGGAATGGATGCCTTGGCCAATACCGTGATTGCCTCTTCAACAACCAGCAACAGCGACGTTGGCAGGTCCTTCGCCACCTTCAGGAAGAAGGAAAGTCGCTGTAGGACGTCTGCAGTCATTGGCAGCAGGCTCATATCCAACAAACTGTCTTCTCGAGCAACACAAGACAGGGTTTGAATGGTCTTGTACCATCTACTAGCCATCTGCAAAGACAAAACAGACTTGCGGGAGAAAGTATGACTAACCTCATTCAGCACGACACCAAAACAGACTGGGGCCATAAGGCACGGGTTAGGGAAGGCCATGGTTAAATTGCAAAGTGTGATACAATCCCTACCAGTAGTGGAATCGAATAAATACTTAGCCCTTTGAGTTCCTGAACATGAGATTTTTCTGAACACTTTAGTACACGAGCGTCACTCTTTACTCCATTTATTGCCATTTTCTGGTCATTCTACATGGTCCAACACACTTTTTTTGGTATCATCAGCGTTGTCAACGCGATACCCAAATGAAAGCAGGCAACATTGAGGAAAGCCATTTTCATGAAGGTGCAATGCCTCATTACCACGGCCAACACTCCTCCACTGCCAGCTACCATGGCCACCATTGTTACACTGCCCGCCACCACCACAACACCGCCTGTCGAGCTACAGCTCTCCACTTCATCTGGTGCTGCTCCTGGGACCTCCACGTCTCCTGTAGAAGCACCTATGAAGGTCAAGATTCCTACAACACTGAGGAGCTGATGAAGGACGTCACTGTACTTGCTGAGATTGACAATGATGAATGACATATCATCAATCTCGGCAGCATCAGGTGACTCCTAGGCATCCCTGCCTTAACAGTTTCTCACCTTTGACATCCACTGGAAAGACAGACTGTTTAGGCAGTGAGTTGCCTGTATCCTGCACTGGCTGACAGTCAAGTCGTCATGTGCGATGAACGGGTTGCAGAACGACAGGAAAAGAAAGTAAAATGCAGGAAAACAACATGAAGGGTGTTTACGAGGCTCTCGAAAATGATATCGGAATTGCAGGTCTCAACCAAGTTGTTTCAGCTCTTGGCTTTGACAACTACAGTAAAAGGAAATTTAAAAGAATCACCCACTTCCTCTATGACGAAATGGACGGCATATACCCCGCAATGATGGAAAAAGGCATCCCAGGCGAATAGCAACTTTACAAGAAGCCTGAAATCCTTCCTAACCTGATGACTAGCCTCCTTCACATCACGGTGTCATATGAAGTCACCTGGATGACTAGGGGCCACGTCTGCAGCAAATGCAAAAAGTGGAAGTTACCTAGACCACCAGGGTGAAAGGCTCATCACATTCCCCTCTGCAACAAGAGCTACACAGGGACCCCCGGATCGACAGAGGTCAAAGTTGCTTCCTGTATTTGGAGTCAGAACACCTAGCTCGGACTTTAGTACACCACATTCGTCAAGAATGGTGACTCCAGCACCTACCTGGTGATGCAGCAGCTCGAGCCCTACGTTGTCCTTTTGCAGAAGGAGGAGTGCGTCAACCAAGTGAAACAATGGCTTGGACATTGTATCCGAAAGTTGACGGAGGAGATGACCAAAACCATCACCATCAAGGCTGGCAAGGTGATGAAATGCAGTGTGTCAGGCAGAGCTGGCCAGTTTACTTACAGCATCGTCAACATGCTGATGAGTTACTATGGCATTGCTGGGTGTGGTGACAAGGAGAAGCCCTTCTCTTCGACACAGGACATGAGGAAAAACATCTTTGCGTCATACAGCCGCTCAGTATCCACGGATGAGAGACCCCTGCATAACTTTTGCCCTCTAGGCCCCAACTCTTGGTGCTGCCACAGGTGGGGTGAAGCCAACAAGAGCAAACAATGCAGGAAGCACAGTGAAAAAATCACCTATGAACATCGCAAGGCCATCATGAACATGTATGTTAACCTGACGACTCAGGAGCTCCGCAGAAGTGCATGATGGCACGGACCTAGAACCCCAGCGAGAGTCTTCACACCAAGCTTTAGATGTAGGTGGCCAAACACAAGTTTGCTGGGCTGCGGAGAGTCATGTTTGTGGCTCAGGTTGTGGCACTTGACAACAACTTTGGCTTCGAGGCAGCTTACTTCCCACTCCACCTGGGGTTCGGGACCATAGCCTTCAAGTCTGCCAGCCTTCAGTTCCTGCAGAAGAGCTCACCAGATCCAACACCCCCAAGATGACTATCAGGCGTCAGAGGAAGAAGGGTAGAGATGACGAGGCAGACAACAATGCTGGTACCATCTGAGTACACCTTCTAGCAACAACGAGTTCTCGAACTTCTCGATAGGCTCAGTAACTATTGGCCTTATGCTGATCGTTCACATACTAATTGAAAGTGCATAAACAGTTCTGTAATGTCAGTCCTGCAATTTCATCTACCTTCCCCTCCCCGTTCGTGCACAGAGTGTCTTCAAATTCGAAAAACTTCGCAGGCCGTTTTCTCAAAATGTAAGATAACTAACTTTGAGATTGACAGGCTCAGTAACTCTTGGTCTTACGTGGATCTTTCATATACCAATTGAAAGAACATAAAAAGTTCTATAATCTCGGTTCAGCATTTTCTTTTACACCTCCCCGTTCGTGCACAGGATGTCTTCAGAGTCGACAAAGTGGATAAAAATGTTCACCTTATTTCCTAAAGGACTAATTCCATAAATAAAAACAATGTCAAAAGTGTATGAACGCAGAATCAAGAAACACCTTCATTGAGTAAAAATGAACACCAAAAAAACAGATGATGCAGGGGATTTTGTAGCACAAGACGATTCTTAGAAGTGGTATTTAGTTTACACCAATGTGTGTCGTGAGGTACCGATCTTTATCTCTCATAGTCCCCAATAGGTGTGCCAAATCACATTGAATTTGGACGAAATCCAGTGACTTGTTTTAGAGCAAATACCGGTAGACCCTCTCATTGGCAGGTTGACAATAAATAATTCAATTTATCTATCTATTGCCTGACGCCGTAATCCGGTAAGGGGTGGCCAAAAAAAATCGTCTCCATGTCACCCTGTCTCGTGCCATTTCACTGCCCTTCTCCCAGCTCACACCCCTTCCTTCCAAAATCCTCATCCTCTTTCTTCTTAATTTCTCATACTAATCTCATCACCTTTGTCTTCCTCTCTACATATAGCTCTCTCTCTTCCGACTCTCAGCTTCCTCAACACCCCTGTTTCTCGCCCACTCACTATATGCTTTCTTTTTAGTGCCACAGCCTGTCTCACCTCTTCATTCCAACATGCTGTTCCTTGCACCCCCTTTCGTTTTCTCTTTCACCCCACACACTACCTAACATGCTGCACAGATTTCTTCTGTAAAAAATCTTGCACACACCTTCCATGTTCCCCATCTGCTCCACATCATACTTGCCCAATCGCTCCTCCACTTCTCTTTTATATTCCGTTTTTTTCCTTGTATGAACTACTTCCTCCTGTCCTTCCCTTCTTCTATTCCTCCATTGCATTTGGACTTTCATTCTGACCGCCACCAAGTGATGGTCAGAAAGTCCACTCCGTCAACCTCTACATGCTCTTGCATCCATTACACACCTTCTCATTCTCTCATCCACACACATATAATCAATCATTGCCTTCGGTTCATTCAGTTCATCACCCACCCTTCTCATCATTCACCACGTATACCTGTGGATCTTATTGTGTCTGAATAGGGTATTGGCTATCAGCAACCCTCTCCCGGCACAAATATCCACTAGAGCATTGCCACTCTCATTTACTTATGCATGCACACCCACTCACCATCACCTCCATTCATCTTCACATTCCCTAATTTTCCATTCATATCTCCAGCCAAAAACACTCTCTCATTCCGTTCAAACCTTTCCATGCACACTTCCACATTTGTCTGAAATCTTCTTTCACTCTGCTTGCTCGATCTTGCTTTGGCACATACATACAAATACACTCACAGACAATTGCCCACATTTGTAGTCAAACTCCAATCTTACCCACAATCCTTGAGCCAACTGATCTATAATCTCTTATATTCTCCTTCCATATTTTGCACACAACAATACACACCCCTTTTGCCCTCTCATTCTCACCCTCTCCTGTGCATATACTCCATCCATACTCCCATTCTATCTCACTCTCACCTTCCAATTTAGTTTTAGTTAATCCAGATATTAACACTTTTTCACCCTCAAGAACTTGGACAATCTCTCTCTCTTTCACCTCATCATTTGCACCCCTTACACTCCATGTCGCAATCTGTTCCATGTCCTTTGTAAGGTCCTTAGTCGTCACCTGGTGGTCAGTCCTGGTCCGAGGCTTCTTGTTCATGTTTTTAGTTAGTTGTTTTCTGCCGAAACTGAGAATGAACCTGGCCATTTCTCTCTCTCTCTCTCTCTCTCTCTCTCTCTCTCTCTCTCTCTCTCTCTCTCTCTCTCTCCTGCATCCAGCTTGGTGAACTGGTGGTCCTCTGGTCTCGCTGTAACACGTGACCACATCAATCTCACAGTCATCTGTATTCAGTACCTGCTAACGAAAAATACAGGTGATTTTTTTTAGTTTTTTAACACTTTGGAGGCATACCTCCTTAGACTGATAACCTTTACTACCCGACAATGAACATCAATGGCGATATGACAAATCCCTGTCTCACTCCAATACCGATATGGAACCAAACACCCATCTATAAGTGCTCTTCAACAAGACTTACAACTTTTATAGAAACATAATGGCATTTACTAATTTTCTCACTCAGTTCATACGAAACATCTTTGTTATACTTATTTAATCCATTAAATTAAGAAAGACTTGCCATAACATTCTGCCATTCTAATAATTTCAGGTACTCGTATGTGAGGCCAGACGACAGAGTGGGGGGCACTCGCTTGAAGGATGGCTCCTGGTCTGGAATGTTACGCCAGGTATTCAGGGAGGTGAGTGTTTCAACATATAATTATAACCCAATATATATACTGTATATATACTGTATGTAT
>JAGKTI010033877.1:0-11576 GCA_018397915.1 Birgus latro | reverse complement strand
AGCGTCCTCTGTCGCCATGCAGAGGACGCTGGCGTGGGGGGGGGCAGTGCCCATCCCCCCATAATAACAAGGGGGCGTCCTCTGCATGGCGACAGAGGACGCTGGCGTGGGGGGGGGGCAGAGCCCATCCCCCGGACAAATATACACCAGTGCAGTGGCTGGAGGGTAACTCCAGCCACCCTGGTCCGGCAGAGATGTAGTCCGCCATGTCTGATAACTCGGTAACGAGTTACCTGAGCGCGAGAGGGGCGTGCGGGAAAGACACAGATGCGCCTGTCTTGCACAGAGCCCGTGCTGACTGTTTTGCCCCTTGGGTGTCTGTCTCCTCCTGGGGTGGGTGTCTCGGCCAGGTAAGATTCATGAGGCACTTCGGTATTCTACGTTTCACCACCGTCAGTGGCGAAAAAGACACGTCTCCGTGCCTGGAGGTGGTAGGTATGGGTGGTGGCAGTCTGGTGTTGTGGTGTGAGATGCTATAGGAGGGAGGCCCAGTAGGTGGTGATGGTGTCCGGTTCGTGGTTGTTAGAGAAATTAATGAATAATGCTGAGGGTTGGGGTGACTCCCAGAGGAGGTACAGTAAGTGGAGGGTCCCTTGGATGCGTTTCTTCCTCCCTGTGATGGGGGCTCGGATGATGCAGCGGATCTTCATGGCTGGAGGTATTTTGGTGGTGGAGGTGGACCTTGGCTGATTGCTAGCCACCAGTGAGATGGCCCGGCATTTTATGCCACTGGTAGAGGGAGGAGTTGGGGATGTCCCTTGGGAGTGTGGCCAGTGGCATTTTCCACATGGCCTGGTGAATGCAGTATGTCACCAGGTTGGTGTTCGGAGGTGTTGGGGCTGAGGGTGGTGAGTGTGAGGAGGTGGTGGTGTATCACTGGGGTGGGTGTGAGACTCGCCCTGATCGGGTTATTGAGGTGGTGAGTCAGGGCATGGGTGGTGAAGGGTGTGGTGGGGTGCGTGATGTGGAACAGTAGGTGATGGTTGGTGGTGGTAGTGGTGTGGGTGGAGCAGGTGGTGGGGTGGCAGGGGTGGATGGTGGCGGCGCTGGCAGAATGCGGCGTAAAGGGGGTGGTGCGAGTTGTTTGGTAAGTGTGAGGTGTTTATGACATGGTGGTGTGAGGAGGGGTGGCGGATTAAGGGTTGAGCAATGCGGCGTGCTATGCTGTGTATGAGAGGTGGTGCAGGTGGGCAGGTGAGATGATGCGGAGTTGGAGGCAGGGGAGGCAGGTGCAGAGGGGGAGGAGGGAGTTGATGAGGTGGCGGGTGAGGAGGAGGGGATGGGAGATGGGGTAAAGGAGGATGAAGGGATGAGGTGAGTACCAGTAGAGGGAGTACGAGTCGGAGGCAGAGGGGGAAGATGTGGTGGCGTAGCTGGGGGATTTATGGGGCGGAGTGGGTGGGGGTGTGCTTGCCGTGTAGGGCCTCACATGTCTATTGAGGTAGGGTTTTTTTTTTTTTTATGCATGGAAGAAGGAACCAAAGGCCACGGGCCTGCATACTGTTCCTTCCAAGAAAAAGCAAAAACAGTACAAAAGAGAGCCAAATTCAAGATCCGTTCAATTCGAGATGCCTGGACACACTGCGTTTGAAAGACTGGAGATCATAGGAAGTAGGAAATACAGACAGAGGAAGACAGTTCCAGAGTTGACCAGTTGCATAAATAAAAGACTGGGAGTAACGGTTAACTCTTGCATTAGAGAGTTGGACAGAAAAGGGATGAGAGTTTGTTGCTAGACGGGTACTACGTGCCCGTCGTAGAGGTGGAGGGATGCAAGCAGACAGTTCAGAGGAACAGTGACCATTGAAGTAGCGATAGAAGAGAGATAAAGATGCAACAGTGCGGCGAAGAGACAATGGTTGAAGGGAATCAGTAAGAGGAGGAGAGTTAATGAGACAAAAAGCCTTTGACTCCACCCTATTGAGAAGAGCTGCATGTGGGGAGCCTCCCCACACATGAGAGTTGTACTCCATACACGGGCGAATAAAACCCGTGCGGGATATGTCATGATAATTGATGGTGACTTGGTACGGATTGGGGATTTGGATAACCGTGCAGGGTCCTGTGAAGCAAGGGGCCAGTTTGTGTGGGGCTGGCAGTCGGGCTACCATAGCTGTGTCTCTTGGCTTATAGGGGTTGGTGGGAGTGGAGTCTGGCTTCAGGTCTTGTTGTTTTTGTAGGTGGTGTACCCTGCTTTTTAGGTGGTGAAGGGGATCAGATGCTGGGGACATGGTCAGGGGCTTGAGGTGATGTCTGAGGGGGAGGAGAAGTGGGGCTTCTCCAAAGACACGTTCGTGGGGAGAGATGCCGTCGTCTTGGGGGGAGGAGTTTAGTCCCCACTGTATGATTTTTACGTGGGCAGGCCAGTCTTCATCTTTTGTTTCTTGTATCTGTGTTCATACCTAGTTTAAGAGGGTGTGATGGCTCCTCTCACATATTCCATTTCCTTGGGGCCAATAGGGGGAGGAGTGGGAAATTTGGTACCCGAAGATGTTAGCGAGTTCTTGCCATATTTTCCCAGTGAATTCTGGCGCGTTGTTAGAATGTAGCACCTGCGGGATGCCAAAGTAGGGGAAGACGTGGCAGACGAGGGCTTCAGCTATTGCTACAGAGTGTTCTTTTGCTGGACATGCAATGAGGAACTTTGAGTAGCTGTCCACAAACGTGATTATGTAATAGTAGCCAGCTTTTGGTGGTAAGGAGCCTACTATGTCCACATCCAGGAGTTGCCAGGGGTTGTGAGCCGTGGTCTTGCCAGCGGGGCCGGGGGGGTGCTGGTGATGTCCTTCCCGAGGACACAGGCCCAGCAGGCTTGAACCACTCGTTGGGCCATCATGGGGGTGCAGGTGCGGCTTGTGGCCGTCACCGGTGTCCTTCTTCCTGGAGGGCATGCAGGTGCGGCTTGTGGCCGTCACCGGTGTCCTTCTTCCTGGAGGGCATGCAGGTGTGCGGCTTGTTGCCATCACCCTCTTGCAGGTGCGGCTTGTGGCCGTCACCGGTGTCCTTCTTCCTAGAGGGCATGCAGGTGTGCGGCATGTTGCCATCACCCTCCTGCAGGTGCGGCTTGTGGCCATCACCAGTGTAGGGTACGCTTGTGGCTGTCGCTGCTCTGGGGGTGCGGCTTGTGGCCGTCACATGTTCCCCTTCTTTTGGGGGTTTTAGAGTGGGAGCGGATTGTGACCGTCTCCAAGGTGGAGCTTGTGGCCACCACCTGTTCCCCTTTTCTTATAGGGTTGTATTGGGGGCAGCTTGTGGCCGTCTCCTCCCGCGTGTGGCTTGTGGCCGTCACCCGGTGTGATTGAGGGATGGAAGCAGCTTCTGAGTGGCTAGTGGCCATCTCCTGCTGGCTATCTGGGGCTATAGAAATAGCCCCACCTTGAACCTTGCGAAGGCTTTTTTTTTTTTTTTTTTAGATTCGCCACACTGGTGTGGCACGGGCTCGGGGTGGAGAGCCCGTCAGAGGGTGGCAGTAAGTAAACAAGGGGGCGTCCTCTGCATGGCGACAGAGGACGCTGGCGTGGGGGGGGGCAGAGCCCATCCCCCCATAATAATATGGGGGCGTCCTCTGCATGGCGACAGAGGACGCTGGCGTTGGGGGGGGGGGGGGCAGAGCCCATCCCCCGGACAAATATACACCAGTGCAGTGGCTGGAGGGTAACTCCAGCCATTTGCGAAGGCTGGTCCAGCAGCGATGTAGTCTGCCGTGTCTGATAACTCGGTAACGAGTTACCTGAGCGCGAGAGGGGCCTGCGGGAAAGACACAAGTGCGCCCGTCTTGCACGGAGCCAGCGCTATTTCTGCCCCTTGGGTGTCTCCTCCTGGGGTGGGTGTCTCGGAAAGGTAAGGTTCATGTGGCACTTCGGTATTCTGCATTTCAGTCAGCATGGCACATTTAGTTGTATTCTACAAACATTACAATGGATTCTAACATGAGTTTTGATATTAATTTTTAATTCATCCATGCATAAGTTGAAGCATCTGCGATGCACTGAACATCTGTATTTACATAATTTGATCACCTGCCATTCAATAAAGTTCCCTATGCTATGGCCACTCCACACTAGCTGTTTCCATGTCTTGGCCACCCAAGTCAAAATGTCCCGGATAAGCTACTACTTTTCCTTCGCAGTTTATTCTGCACTACACCTCAATATCCCTTTTTTCGTTACTGATGCAAACTACGTCCATATAAAATCGACATAACTAGAATACAATGGAACGTTAAGGGGTAAAATGCAAAATGTTACTGAATTACAATGGAGCGCTAAAGTGTATGATAAAAAATAAATCAAATCAATATTACAGAATGCAGGGGAATGTTGTGGTGTAAAATGAAAAATAAATAAATAAACAAATAATAAATGGTAATTCTTTACCAAACGGGCGCGATATTCCATCTATAACAAACTCACGATCTCAGAGTAAGTAATTCTGGTACATATGCAACACACATAGTTAGCTGTAGAACTGACCACAAAAAGCGATTGGAAAAAGACAAAATATATCTATTTGGGGGTATTAAAGAAAGCGACCAGGTAGCGCGACAGTTTACCGTCGA
Source organism: Birgus latro (assembly GCA_018397915.1). Taxonomy (NCBI): domain Eukaryota; kingdom Metazoa; phylum Arthropoda; class Malacostraca; order Decapoda; family Coenobitidae; genus Birgus; species Birgus latro. Next base: position 7,018 of record JAGKTI010033877.1, on the reverse strand, counting down.
TCTCTCCGACTGGCCGCATATTGTATCCCGTGTCAAAGCAATGTGAAAATTAATAATTTAACCAGATCTAATCTAATCCAACCTAGCCTCACCTGGGTTTGGCAGCCAGCTTTCAATTTTTAAAAAATGCGCGATAGGATGGCCAGCAACTGGTAGACATCGGCGGAATATTTACGCATTGTAAATCCTCATTTGTATCTTCCAACAAGTATTCTGTGAAAGACTCAATGGAAAACATAGAAAGGCCATGCCCATTTGGTCAAGAATTAATAAATAAATCACTTACTGGTGATTTGTAGGCTTCTCGTTAGATGTTAATATACGGCCTAATGTAGCGAGCTTACTGTAATTCTTACCTTCACTTTGGAGGACATAATTTTGATTTTGAAGCTGCAGCCAAAAATGGTGGTCTTCAGTTATCATCAGGTATATTCCATCCGAAACATCGGCTTGGCCAGATACCCGACAAGATTCTGCCTCTGACACCAACATCTTGGTACACATTTAATTTTCCAGCCTGATGCACAGAAAAAAAAAAATGTCCAGCAGACTTCCACATCCCGCACAGCATAACTTGGAAGCAGAATATCAAAACAAAAATGCACGACCAACTCTAACCGGACGTTTCACTATAAAGTGTCACTAATCCTGTCAACTGCCTCATGCCCATGATAATTTTGATACATAATTATGCACTAGAAAATATTCCCATTCCCCGTCAACAGCACTGTTTTATGCACTGTGGAAAATCCTTGGGTAGAGAGAGTTTTGTGTTCTTGCAAATTTTAAATATTGGCCGTCCTTGCCTAACATTCACAAATATCGTACATATACACACTCAACTTTCTCAAGATGCGACTCGATGTTGAATGAAGGTGGGAAGCTGTGGAGAACAAATTTCTCACAAAACATTGAAAGCTATTGAACACCTTATTTTGAAAGCTTGAAGGTGATTGGCCAGACCTGCGCTGGGATTTATAGTACCTATGTGCTTCAGCATCATTGGCTGAGTCCAAGATGGGTTTGGCCAAATTACCGCCAAGAATATTATTGCGCAACTACAAGTAGGGTCATGGAAAAAAGTTATAAATTGCCGAAACTAAAGTATTTACGTACAAAATGAATGTATTTATCTATCAGTAGCGTATGAAATATTCTAGAAAAGTAGAGTTAACGTTTTACAGTTCTCTATCAATGTAAAGTACTTTGTGAAAGTTCGTCAAAAACATTAATCTGCTTAAGAATTTTTTTTTTTTTTAATTGTATGGTGTCCACCGTAACTCAGTAATGAATATTAACTGCATAATCCCAAATATACCAGGCCACCCCCCATATTTCCTGGATAATCCCCACAGACTCCCCCTCTCTTCTCTTCCATATCCTTCATGGAAAAAGTCAAATTATGGCATGTCAGATATCAGGACTTGGGCTCATCAGTCCCATCGCTCTTGATAAGGGGAGGAGTGAATACTTTCCCAGTATCTCTGTTATAAGAGGCAACTAAATGGGGTCTTTTTGTCTCCCATCTTTCTCATTAACTGCCCCCTTCTCTTGTCCTACCTCTCTTCTTGATATTTCCTTGTTTCTTCGGGCGTTTATATTTCCTGCCTATACTCTTGTCAGGTTTATAGACATTTGATTTAATGACATGAATAGTTTAAGGATCTCCCACTGACGCTGACTTTTTCTCCCTTTCACCATGTTCACGCCAAGACCACTTCAACTCCAGTCTTAGTGCCATATAGCCATTTAATGGCTTGATGCTAGTTACCCCACCTGGACGGAGTCCGACGAGGTATTCTTTTTGGTCGTTTGTTTGTTTGCTTGTTTGTTTTTTTGTTAGCAACGTTATGGAAAAATGGCTGAATGAAGTTACGTGAACTTTCAGGATATGTGGGCACTGGTCCCTAAAGAAAGTGATTAAATTTTGGAGGTAATCGAGTGATCAGGAAAGTTCAAAATCAAGGTCATTGATTCTCAGAGGGCTTAAACTTGAAAAAGGTTGAAAAAGAGATATTTATTATCAGGAACATACAGGAGCTCATTACATGGCCTTTCATTTGGCACCAAGACCTTAGACCATAAATGACCTTGAAAAGTCAAACTCAAGGTCATAGATATTCAGGGGGCTATAACTTGAAACTGGTCGAAGATCTCTTTCTACCTTCATACTGTACCTAGGCTGCCTCCCTCAAAGTGAAAGGGGAGGTAGCCGAGACAGGACGACACAATCCCAATTTACTCATCCACTCGAGGAAATCCCATATTGGTTTTTAACTGGTACCTTGCCCTTTGACCACAAGTGGCCTTGAAAGGTCAAACTCAAGGTCACAGATATTCTGAGGGCTATAACTCGAAACTCGTTGAAGATTGAGATATTTACTATTACCAAGATTTAGGAAGTCTCATAAGGGCTTTCATTTGGCAGCATGACCACATTCAATGGGCTAAGAGCCTATACAGACCTTTTTAAAAATATACATTATACTGTATACTGTATATATATAAATAGTTTTTGTGTTTGAAGGCTCCAACATGCATGCATGTGTCTGCCTTGGTCACCTAATGGTGGCTCTCCATGTGGCTCGATCTATGGCAGCTTCCCTATTTAATCCCTTAACCCTGAGGGTACACGCAATGACCTCGTCCCAGGTCTTTTTCAGTCCACCTCTCAGTACCCTACCCCTAATATTAACACTTCTCGCCTTCTGCACCCAGTTTTCACCCCCCATCCTCTTCACATGCCCAAACCATCCCAATCTACCTTTCCTCATTAACACCAATACACTCCAGTCCCATCCTACCTCTCCTTATCACAACACCAATACACTCCAGTCCCAACCTACCTCTCCTTATCACAACACCAATACACTCCAGTCCCAACCTACCTCTCCTTATCACAACACCAATACACTCCAGTCCCATCCTACCTCTCCTTATCACAAAACCAATACACTCCAGTCCCTTCCTACATCTCCTTTCATGACACCAATACACTCCAGTCCCATCCTACCTCTCAACTCTTCCATCATAAACCTAGCACCCCAAGGCCTTGCACTCAAGGATGCACCGCACATCCACCTAATCACTGCCATTTCTGTATGTTTGAGCCTGCGAATATCCTCTTCCTTTACTGCACAGGTCTCACCACCATACAGCATTACACTCCTAACACATGCCCCATACAAAGATCCCTTGGCATGGAGGAAGAGCCCTCTCAATGTCAGGAGAAAAAGCTCCCTGAACATCTTCCAACCACTCCTCACTTGAGCCACAGAGCTAGCTCCTGCCCCACCTCCAGCACGTAACATGTCTCCCAAATAACAAAACTCTTCCACACACTCAAGAGACTCACCAGCATGTTCAATCCTTTCACACCTGGCAATATCCACATGCTGTCCTGGACACACTGCACACATGAAATTAGCATTATAATACCACTACATATGGCATGGCTCTCCCCTTCTTACTTTACTGATTATGACCAAGTTAAAGATATATATATATATATATATATATACAGTAGGCGCGGAAAGTATTGACGTTTTTTTGCCGACGTCATTCTTCTTCGTCTTAAGTGAAGTAGGGTCAATACTACCGTCCCCTGTGACGCGAAATGAGCTGACGCTTTTTCAACGGGAGCCGGCAACCCTGCTTGATAGGTTTGGCACCACAGGAGCAGGCTCAGTAATGTTTGGGCAGCCACAGGACGAGGATTTTCTCTGTGTGTGATGCACCACGAGGGCATGTTTTGACTCAAATAACACAGTTATTTGGTTACCTACCACATTCTCATCATGCCTAAAGTAACCACAAGCAAGGACAAACGTGTGGAAGTGATTACTTCATACAAAGATGGCCACAAACTCCCATTTATTGCAAATCAGATGGTGTTAGACTGAGGACAGTGCAGAGACTGGTGAAGCGGTTCAAGGACAGTGGGGAGGCCATTCCTCCCACTCCACTTCCCAAGCCTGGGAGACCTCGTAAGACAACCTTCAGGACCCGTCAGCTGATCTCAAGGCAAGTTAGCAAGGATCCAAGGCTAACAGCATGGGATTTAAAAGAAAAGAACCCACAGTTGCTGGCAGATGTGTCTGTCAGAAGTGTGCAGCAGCTGTTGCATGACGATCTGGGCTACAGGAGTTTTTGTGCTCGTAAAAAACCACTGCTAACTGCACTTCAGAAGAAAAAGAGAGTAAATTTTTGTAAGAAATATCTTGCCTGGAGTGAGGAGCAATGGAAAACTGTGCTTTGGAGTGATGAGTCAACATTTACTGTCACTGGTACCCCTTCATCACGAGTGTACCGCAAACCAGGCAGTGACCCCCTGGATCCTAAGTACACTTCCAAGTTTGTTAAATACCCAGCCTCACTCATGGCTTGGGGCTGCTTTACATATTATGGTGTTGGTAGGTTGGTAATTCTACCTGCAAATGAAAAAGTGAACCAGAACAATTATTTGGAGCTATTATGTGATGTTTTAAGTGACTCTTTTGATAAAACCAAGGCAAGAGTATTTATGCAAGATTCTGCCCCTGCACATGTTGCAAAGTCAGTGAAACAGTGGCTAACAGACTGTGAGGTTCCCTTTATTCAGATTGGCCCGGAAACAGCCCAGATATCAATCCCATTGAGAATTTATGGGCGCACATGAAGCGGCAGCTGCGTAGTATGGACACATCATCTTTGCCTAAACTTGAGGCTGCAGTCAAGCAGCTATGGAGCAGTTTTAGTCCGTCTGTTCTGCAAAACTACGCCATCAGTCTCCCCAGACGCCTTAAGAAGATAATAAAGGTGAAGGGGAATGCCAGTAAATACTAAATTCAATGGTGAGTGTTAATTTATTTGTTTCTCCTTGCTAACCACAAGAATGTTTACTTTTTTTTAAGATGGCGTCAGCATTTTCCGCGCATACTGTATATATATATATACTGTATATATATACACACACACAGTATATTCAGTACTCCCTTGATATAACGAACTAATTGGTGCCAGACCCCTGTTGTTAAAGCAGATAGCTCATTAAAGCCGAAAACCATGCTGTTCAGTATTTTCCCAGGCATCGTGGGTTATAGAGAATGAAGATTGTTAAACACTGTACAGTATAGAGTGTCATTCGGCCGTACAATCATACACAATAACATACAACTAGATCTAAATGACTGTTTTTCTCAATAAATGTTCTATTTACTAACTTACATGTTTATTCTTACCTATCGTCCATGTATGGAGTACGACTCTCATGTGTGGGGAGGCTCCCCACATGCAGCTCTTCTCAATAGGGTGGAGTCAAAGGCTTTTCGTCTCATTAACTCTCCTCCTCTTACTGATTCCCTTCAACCTCTGTCTCTTCGCTGCACTGTTGCATCTTTATCTCTCTTCTATCGCTACTTCAATGGTCACTGTTCCTCTGAACTGTCTGCTTGTGTCCCTCCACCTCTACGACGGGCACGTAGTACCCGTCTAGCAACAAACTCTCATCCCTTTTCTGTCCAACTCTCTAATGCAAGAGTTAACCGTTACTCCCAGTCCTTCATTTATGCAACTGGTCAACTCTGGCACTGTCTTCCTCAGTCTGTATTTCCTACTTCCTATGATCTCCAGTCTTTCAAATGCAGTGTGTCCAGGCATCTCGAATTGAACGGATCTTGAATTTGGCTCTCTTTTGTATTGTTTTTGTTTATTCTTGGAAGGAACAGTATGCAGGTCTGTGGCCCTTGGTTCTTTCTTCCTTGCATAAAAAAAAATAAAAAAATAAAAAAAAAATAAAAAAAATAAAGACTGCAAGTAGGCTTCGGAAAAATCTATGTTCATTTGTCAAGCCAAGCTGGTCGGTGTTTCCCGCGCATCCATTCTTTTACCAGACAAAATTCATTAAATGAACACTACACTCGGCCAGCTCAAGGTGGTCGTTAAAACCAAAATTTGTTAAATGACGTCTCAGTATATTGAGGGTGTACTGTAAATGTATGTACAAGTATGCCTCGGTTTAACGATGCAATTGTTTAGGCAAAAGCCCATCGTTAGACAGGGTATCGTATATCCGGGTCGTTTTAACATGTACAGTAATGTGTTTTTCAGCCTTGGGTTTCCCCCTAAACCAAGTCCAAAACCCACGCAAATGAACCCAATAATAAGTTTAAAGCTAATCTAAATGGCCTAACAGCTGTAAAAGAAGCTAACCAAAGCCTAACACCTGTATATAACTCGCTAAAACCAACACATAAAATCTGAAAATCTTCATATACTGTAACACATTAATCTATGTTTAAAAACTGTTTATAAATCAACCTGAACACACAATTTTAGTCTAACATATTATCAAAATCAGTAAAAATAAAAATAAAAACCCATCGTTAAACCGGGATTTAGCCATCGTTAGGCAGGGTATGGTGGTATTTCTACCCCCATCATTAAGCTGGGGTATCGCATCTAAGGGTATCGTATATTGGGGTATTACCGTATGTATATATGTGGTAGGTGGGGGTGCTCATCATCCACTCACTTGTAGTGCTGCTCTCGGGTGTCTGCCCTTTCCTGTCCCCCATCCTTCTTTCCTTCCATCCTCTTCTGTCTTTCTTTCCTTCAGTCTTTCCTCATCCTTCTGCCTATGGGCGACCTTACACTCCTTCTTCTGTCTTTCATTCCTTCATTCTTTCCTCTTCCTTCTGCCTGTGGGTGACTTAACAGTGAGTGAAAAGCCAAATGGTTTCCTGTACACCAGGAAATCATTTACTCTCCTGGGTGGTAACCTTATAAACAAATTTTAGCACCTGGTGGTATAGTGGGTAATTACAGCGCTCCAATCGAATTGAGCTGGTGAAGGTTTATATCCAAGAGACGGTTGGGGTTTATTGCTCATGTACTGCCACACAGGGATGAGTGAGGCTAGTCACTCTCATCTTAAATGCCAGGACCAACTTGACTGGCCCCGGGCTGCTATGCTCCTCATGGGGCAACATAGGATTGGATGATGAATGAATGAATATACAGTCTATATATACAATATATA
>JAGKTI010033876.1:0-11576 GCA_018397915.1 Birgus latro | reverse complement strand
GTGTGTGTGTGTGTGTGTGTGTGTGTGTGAAAGAGAGAGAGAGACACACACACAACGCAATATCGCTGTATCAGGACGTGACTGGGGTAGATGAGAGCCTCAAGTCTCCCCCTTCCCCCGTCCCACCCAGGCAGTATCATAACCTCCAGCTACTCTCCCCTCTCCACCTATTTATCTGTGCTCAAATTCCTTCAAGCTCTTTACTCTCTCTCTCTCTCTCTCTCTCTCTCTCTCTCTCTCTCTCTCTCTACTAATAGCTTTTCCACAGCCTCTCTATCACTCCCCTCACTCTTCAACATGGTCAGTTTCTTTATCTGCTCCGCATCTACTTTTCTCGACTCCCTTCTCCTCTGTTTCTTCATATCTACCCCTTTCCCCTCTCTCCACTCTCCAATCTCCCTTTTCTCCTGCATGACGCTGAATCCTCTAAGGGGTGGTTCAAACAAACGAACCTATAGGAACTGCCGTCCCTACTCAGGAACAAACCCTCGTTCCACGACACACCATCTTCCCTGATATAATCCAACACCTCGTCCTTCTCCCTGGGTTCCTGATTCCTCTCCTTCCCGCCATCCCACCCTCATAGCCTGTCTCTTCTCTCCTTTCATTTCACATGGCCAGTCCTAATCAGTGTACTTCTAAACGTGTCCACATTTTCTTTAATCTGGCTCTAGTCTTGTCTGCAATCCACTCTGTAGTGAGTACCAACACTACATACATTAAAATCACAAATAATACAGCATTTGTTAAGTGTTTTTTGGTTATTTCTAAAGCTGAGTTTGTGCAGATTCCCTCAATTAATCTAGGAGATTTATGCCATGCTATCGACAAGTCAGTCCCACAACCACTACACAATCAGAAGCCACAGGAATTATACTATGTCTTTCCTCAGCTAACCCACATTAGTCTAAAAAATTTTCTTTTACAATCACTATGATTTACTGTCAATTATTAATTTTACTCTCTGCTTATGACATATGATGAAAGTTATATATTTGGGACTTCATACAGGACCTAAGAAATCTGCAACTCTTAATTAGGCACTTAATAAATTCCATAAACACTGAAATCAGCAGTGTTGACTGTTTTCTAGAAGAACCATGACCATGCACGACTGCATATCAGAAATGCGAAATTATAATCTAAATATATAGACTTTTACCCGTCAAACACGATAAAGTGCATATCCCCCAAAGAGAGGTCCTTCAACTCGCATCCTAATTAACATCATTACTATCACTTACTATCAGGCCCCAGCAAACACGGGAGTAGATAAGAAGCCAGTCAAGCTATCATGAACCAGGCGAGGAAGGGTAACGAGGCTTAAGCAACACTCGAGCACACAATATCATGGGCATCAGTGGGTGATAAGGGCGCGTCACTTCACTGTTTGCTCACCTCTCATACCTACTATCACCACCACGCACCCACACGCACTAATGGACACCCACGCCACCACTCCCAAAGTCTCAATATTTAGCTATACTTAAAGGTCTTCGGGTACAATCGACCAAGAAAATATTAGCTAAATGCTCAAGTCCGTTCACTTCGCCTGGCTTTCTCACTCAGCGTCATAGATCTCTGAGTACCCACAGGTGCAGGATAATATGCAACTCTGTCGATTACGTCACATCCATGCGTCTATGAACCAGGCGATGATGGAGAGACGGACTTAGTATCTAACTGTACATTCCACATAAAATTGTGACGCCACAGACGATTACTAATGAAGATGTCTGTTAGGTCCTACCCCCCATAGCTCTGTTTTCATGAGAATCCATTATATCGCTTCCTAGCAACATTTTTCTATCTGATTCACTGTAAAGATTATTATACTGACATTTCCAGACGACATTTATTTCCTGCGCGTTAGACTTGCGCAGAAGAAAATGTCGAAATACTTAAAATCGATTTAAACATCAGTGCCAATCTGGAAACTGAGTGTGATACGTCCAGACACTTGTAAACTGTTTTACCCGATCGGAATGATGGCATAGTCAGGCATGAATTTGTAATCATTATACTGGCAGCTAAGGAAAGCATAATCCAGCACAACAGATAATGAAACAAAACAGAAGGCTAAAAATTATGCCTTGAAATTATAAGTATACAAACTATCAGCACCACCACACAGGTAAACAGTGCAGACCGGTAACGACTCCAGGCCACTCATTGGATCGCACACTAATTCACATCCAATTCCGCTCCCCCGAAGTTCCTCTGTTCGGGCAAAAATATATGTGCGTTTAAAGGGTTGGGGGCACAAAAGTCAGCGGCGAGGGAGAAGAATGGAGGCGAGGACTGTCAGAGCGGGGGAGTCGCACGCATTGAAGCCTTCCCGAACCGGCAGCCTTCAAACCCCCAAGGATCAGATTGTGCTTGTGACAGGAGTGGGCTGGATCTCACGTCAAACTCTTTTTGTTTTGTCCTCCTGCTCTACCCGGCCTGTTCTCCGCGACCTTATTGAGAGCTCTCGATTGTTGCGTGGGACTGGCGCTGTGGGGGGAGACCTGGAGGTGTTGTTTATAAAGTGTCTCGGGTAAGTTCTACGATTAAAAAGCCTCCATAACAGTCAGTACCCATCAAGAATAATTTTGTTTCGTCATAATCTTCACTTTACTGTTCACTTTTGCTTTACTCTGACGTGTTTTGTAGGTGTAAGACTGAAGACAAACGTATATATAAAGATTTATACATATTTAAATCTTAGGATCTTTCATGAATACATCCCCTGCAGACTCCTACCCGCCCTCCTGGTCTATTGTCTTGTGGGTCTGGGTTTTAAATGGCCGATGGGACTTTGTGTGACTTGTCGATGACTCCCGTAATGAAACGCACCGCTGGGCAGGACCACCACCACTTTTACCACCACCAGGACGACGACGACGACGACAACCACCACCACCACCACCACCACCGAGAACAAAGCAGTATTTATAAACTCTATGAAGATAATTTTATATAAGACTGCGTGTATATAATTTCGTTTTCATTCGTATAATGCCATCAAACACTTCACAAACAATTGGAGTGAACAGTAAAAAAAAAAAAAAGGAATACTATTTGGCATTTATGGAGAACTGTTTATCCTGCAAACTCGTAGGATCCTTCATTACTACAAGCCCTGGGCATAGGGGAATGGTGTGGAAGGGGAAGTTTGGAGGGGCAGTGTCCACGCCAATCCCACACTACTCTTGGGTCTCATTTGTGTGACAGGATTACGTTCGGCTTTATTCCCACACGTCCACTTATTCCCGCTTTATACCCACACACCACTGAGCAGCAGTGTGGGCTACGATTACGTGTGGTGTCATTCCCATACTTCAGCTTATTCCCTACTTAACCGAAATATTATTAGGTCTCATTTGTGTGCCACAGTCAGGTCATCCTTTTGCCCACACTTTGAGCAAAATGGAAAGCAAACAGCAACAGACATAATGTAGTGTGTGTGTGTCTGTTTTGGTGTGTGTGTGTGTGTGTGTGTGTGTGTGTGTGTGTGTGTGTGTGTTTTCATTCCCAGCCTAACAACAAATATAGTTTTATGTGTTATTCGAGTGCTATCGTCACTGTCATCCTTAATTCCCATACTTCCACTCACTCACTCCCTTACTTATATTATTATCTTAGCTTTTACTTGCTTTGTCATAACCGCCTTGGTTTATTTCTACGATACTTATCTGCCTTAAAATCAAATTCTCCTTACGTTTCTTATGCGTGCAGTAATTATGTCTATATAGTTTCATTCTTATATTCCCAACCTTACAACCACTCTCTTAAATCTTGCTGAACATTCCACCTCTGCCCTGCCTCCCAATTATGCTCCACCTCTGCCCTGTCTCCCAGTTATGCTCCACCTCTGCCTCCTCTCCCAGTTATGCTCCACTTCTGCCCTCCCTCCCAATTATGCTCCACCTCTGCCCTCCCTCCGAATTTTGCTCCACCTCTTCCTTGCCTTCCAATTATGCTCTACTTTCTAATTATGCTCCACCTCTGCCTTGTCTCATACTTATGCTCCACCTTTGCCCTGCCTCACACTTATGTTCCTCTGCTGTGTCCCAATTATGCTCAACCCCAGCCTGGCCTCACAGATATGCTCTCTCTTCGTCTTTCCTCACAACTACACTCTACCTTCGCTTTGCTTCACAACCACTCTCCTAAAGTATACCCTGCATTACAACTACGCTTGCTTCACTTCTGTCTTGCCTCACTTCCTTATTATGGCTTCCAGTGTCACAGTCCACTCCTACACGCCCACCTACGTCTCAGCTCTCCACACTACTTAAGTTCAATCGTATTCTCACAGTAGCATTATGTTCTACCCTCTCATTACGAGAGTTACTTCCTAATCTGGGGGAAGTCGTCTGGTGTGGAAGGAAAAAGGAAAAAAAAAAAATGAAAAGAAAAATCCAACTTCAGTGAAAGCTTTTTGTGGAGATTATTTCTAAACTTTTCACTACGAAAGGGTCTTTGACAGATAAGCCACCTGTGTTGTAGGACGCCAAGAGTATGAGAAACGCACTTTTTATGCTGTTTTACATAATACATATGCTTCTCTTTTAAGTTACATGCTTTGCCGATTTTCCACTTTCATACTTCTGACTGCCCTTCAGGATTCTTTATTATTCTTATTCTTATCATTATGACTATTATTATTACTCACTGCTACTACTACTGTTGTTATTAATTTCATTATATTATTATTACTATTATTATTATTATTTCTTGCCTTTTTCTTCGTTTATTTCTGCCTCTATCCTAACTTACACCTTTTCATTATCCACCTTTCATTTTTCCTCTCATTCTTTCTCTCTCCCCATCACAACCCTCTTTTCTATCCCGAAATCCATATTAATTTCTTATTCCTCTCAGCTCTGCATTCGTTCACCTGTTCCAAACATCTGCCCAGTATCTTTGCTCTCATTCTCATTCTTTCCTTCTCTCTGTTCGTAGTTTACTCATGTCCAGCATCTAGTTTTCCTCTTCCCTTCTCAATTTTCCATTCATGCTTCTCTGTTCTGTCCTCATTCACCTAGTTCCATCATCATCATTATATTACTTTCTCCCACATTATTCTCCTCTCCTTGCTTACTTCTCTGTTTGCCTTCGTTCATACAGTAACTTATTCTTTCTCTCTCCATCCTAATTCCCCTTCTTGCCTCTCTCTTCTGCCCTCAGTCACCCAATTCCATCATCCGCCTTATTTTACTTCCTCTCCTCTTCCTTACTTCTCTGCTCTGCCTTCGTTCACAGGGCCAGTACTGTATAGGTATTACATAATAAACGTAATATATGGGCTAGATACAATTTCATCATATAGCTGTTATTCATTTTTACGCTTTTCTAATTTCCCTCCTTGTCTCTCTACCTTACCCTCGTTTTTTCATTTTCCATAATCTCCCGCACAGCATTTCCCTTCTCCCCTTCCTGGTCATCTAGCCTCTCTTCTTTGCCCTCGTTCACTCAAGTTCCATTATCTCCCCTACATTATTTCCCCTCTCATTCTTCCCCTCTCCCCTTCCTATTCTCCCTCCTTTGCCGTCTGCCTCCTGCCCACGGAAGGGTTAATAGCCACGAGCCCTGGACCTCCCGCAGCCCCAGTCCTCCACCCCCATTGACTCCGCAGACGCCATGCCGAGGTATTGACTGCCCATTGACAAGCCCGACTACCCGCCATGAGACGATATCCCGGTCACTCCGCGCTAAACGGCCCGTCTTTGTGCTTCCTCTCTGCCTCTCACGCCCCACCCCCCCATGCCATACTCACTCCCCTACAGCCTCGCCTTCCCTGCCTCACACTTTCTTTCACTGTCTAGCATCTGTCTCCTAGTCTTTCATGATACCTGTATTAAAAAAGTAATTAAGTTTTAGCCTCTCTATACCAATGTCTTATTGCCTTGTTCTCCCCTTTTCCCTGCCTCTCATGGACGTCCCCCTTGCCTCCCTGTCTCATTCTCACTTCTTTCCTGTTTCTTCTCCGCCTCACACTACCTTCCCCTGTCTAGAACCTCTGATTTCTCCTGATCTCTCATTTAAAGGGAATCGAAGTTCTCTCCTCCGTCTTCTTCTCTGTCTATCCTGTCTCTTCTTTCTTTCCTCCCTGCCTCTCAAGGACCCCATGTAGCTCAGCTCTCACTCCCCTCCTGCATCCCCTTTCTTGCCTCGCTCAGTTTTCCCCTGTCTGGCACTTAAAGTTTTTCTTGCACCCTCACTCAAAATTAATTGAAGAGTTGCACTCCCTGTCTTCTTGCTTTGTCTTTCTTCTCACACCGTTATCCCCTGCCTCGCTCTCACTCCCCTACATTTCTTTCCTGTCTTACTCCTTCTTCTTCAACCTAACATTTCTAGATTCTCATTGAAATGCATCGAAGTATTGTTCACCGTCTTCTTGCCTTACCATTCCTGTCTTTCATCCTTACTCTTTGCCTTCTTCTCTGTCTATCACGACTCTCTTTCTTTCCCTATCCATTCTCTCCCCTCTGCCTCATTCTCTTCCTCCTCCTGGCACTTCTTTCTTCTGACTTCTCATAAACACTCTGCCTGATTAGTGCATCGAAGTTTTGGCTTGCCCATCACACTGTTTTCTTGTTCTGTTCTGTCACTAACCCATCCTCCTTGGCGTCCTCCCTTCCTCCCACCATAGTTTTTCAGCCCCGCCGCACTCACCTCCTCTCTAACACTGCTGTCTCGTGGATTCTAATGATCTCCGTATGAATAATTGAGCCGAGTTTTAGTGCCCCCTGTCTTAGTTTTTATTTTTTCTTCCCGGTCTCTTGCCCGTCCATCATGCATTCAGCCCTACCTTCCTATCTTACCTCCTCTATTTCTTTGCCTTGCCTTAAGAGTATATTACCCTGCCCCTCTAGCTGTCTTCCGTTGCACTCCTCCGTTTCTCATGCCTCCCCGTTTTACCGACTGTATTTCTGCCTTACCTCCCCCTCTCTAACTATTCCTTGCATCTCTACCTTCCTCCCCTTCCTTCTAACTAACTCCCTACCACAATGCCTTTCTACAGTCCTTTCCCTTGCATCCCTGCCTTCCTCCCCTGCCTCTCAGCCAAACATCCTACCTCCCAGCCTTACCCTCACCCTGCCTTTCCTTTTCTTGCACCCCTTCCTTCCTCCCCTACTTTCCATCATTACCCCCTACCTCCCTGCCTTTCTGTTTCGTCCCCTACCCTCCAGCTTCCGTGCCTCTCTCCCCTTCCTGACCCCTGCCACTCCCCGTCAGATTAAGAGGGAACAATTACGGGCGTCATTGTACACCTCGTGGGAGAGAACCTGCAATATTACCACCGAAGGAATTACAAGATTATGCCATTACTTCAAGACTAACCCTTTCACCACAAGCTATCTTCCGTTATCTAAGTACAATCTTAAAGCGGTAATGATACTAATACTTGAGTAACAGCACAAGCATGACTATAAATAGATGGAAAAAGGTGTACCATTTCACTGCAATGAAATGATTTGATACAAATAATTAAAAATGACTCACTAATCTTGCGTTGCACCAGATAGGGCGAATTTCAAAAGTCTTGGCATCTTTGGTCCAAGAAATCGAGTAAAAAAAAAAGTAAAAGAAAAAAATCGTCAGCGTAGTGGAGGAAATTAATGGATGCGGGTTCTAATCTCTTAATCACTTCTCCCCGATGACGAATTATTCATTCTATTCATGTTAGCTTCAGATAATTTAACTCACTTTACGAGAGACTTTCCGAACTGAAGGGGATTTAGAAAGAGCCTTCATTAACCCAATCAGTGTATGAGACCACTGTTAAGCTGAATAAAATAGTCTGAAGATAAGAATGAACATTGAAGATACGAATGAACTATGAAGATAAGAATGAGCTTTGAAGATAAGAATGAGCTCTGAAGATAAGAATGAGCTTTGAAGATAAGAATGAATTTTGAAGATAAGAATGAGCTTTGAAGATAAGAATAAGCTCTCAAAATAAGAATGAGCTTCGAAGATAAGAATGAATGTTAAAAAAGACTTTACCCTAAATTAAGGGTTAAGCCGAATGAAACCATCTTGTGGAGGTGGTAATTAATTCCTTCACGTATTCCTTACTTTATTCTCGAAACCTCCAGAGACCTGTATTTAAATTTACAAGTGAGACATCTGGTAGTGACGAGGTTAATGAATAAAACTGTACTGAATAACATCATCTGGAGAAAGAAAGCATAAAAATAAATAATCGGACTGAAGGGGTTAAAGAAAGATCGTCACTAAAGAAAGGGCTATGGAGAGGGTGTGGAAGCTCCTCAGATCCTCCTGCTGAGATTATAAGAAGTGTAATCATTTTGTAATTACGACAAATTGCCACCATTATCATAATTACACTTACACACAGACTTTTATGCTCGACTTCTTGGTGAATGTGCCGGCGTCATGTGAGGGTCTGAGAGAGACGTCGCTTAGGAATCATAGTTATAGGAGAACCGAATCAATTTTCACTTACAAACAAGACTCCATTATAGGTAAGTTAGCTATTATTCCTGATCGGTATCTTGTTTACATTTTGTCAGTTTAACCCCTCAATACGATTACCCATTTTTTCTAATCAGAGACGAGTGGAATCAACTAAGGAGAGATTTTCCGAAAGGAGGAAGTAGGAACAGTCACAGAAACAATTATCTTCCCACTTCCTCTGATGTAAAGTTACTGCTGATGAAGAATAATGAACACTCTATCTTTACTACTGGCTGTTTCATAGGGTTCGATTTTTCCGTAATGTATTCGTCAAACTTTTGGATGATACTTGTGTCCCTCTGTACAGTCCTCATAATTTTTTTCACTACAGGGGTGATCTCCAAAACAAAATAAAATAAAAGCATGAACAGATTATAAAAACGTCATTGGACTGAAGGGATTAATATTCTCATTGATTTGACTGTGAAGTGCTTTATTGGCTGTATGAGTAAGACATACGTATATATACTCTTACACACGACTTAAATTTACTGGGTTTTATAAGTACGGTCATTTGGGAAGGTCCGTCTCACGTGATCGCCAGCAGTTTAGAAAAGAAAATCATGCAAAGAATATACAGGGAATAACAGATTGGGGGGATTCCTGACTTGGCTCAAACACCATTATACTCGTAGTCCTAATTTTATATCAGTACTATACCGAGTGCATTGTCCAAAGTGAAATTCTGTGTAACTCATCACTGACGACAAAGATAACTGTTGACAGGATCTTCTTTAAAGTTTCATAATAAATACTGTCACTTTACCGCCCCTGAATTAAGATTACTGTTCATCATACTGTACTCAGCCTGGTAGTCAAATGGTCTGAAGAACCAGCTCGTGTGAAGGTTATGTATTACGTACACATCAGCTGCTGCAGGATGTTCAAGCATGTAATATCATGAAGATGGGCGTAGGCAGGCTCCGTAATCGACGTAGTCTCCACAATCGCTTCACTACGATGACTTCTGTACGGTATTGTGTTGCCGCTATTGCCAGACGATTATACTCTACTTAAAACAGAACCTCTTCCCCCCTCGTAGTGTAGTGGCCAGGAACAGTCTCCAATAAACCATTTACAGCGATGAATATTTTTGGTTCTTAGACTTGCTACTGCTAAGCAATTTTATTCAGTTCAGAATACTGTGTCGTGAAGGAATTTACAGTTCTGCATTATGGTAGCCTACCTTCAAGTCGCAACATTTCACAAGGTAAAATATGGGACTTGCTGGTGTCAACTGATCTCCATTCTGCCACACCTTACATAACCACATTCTCAAACTTAGGAACTAAAGTCTTCAAGATGCAAAAAAGTAGAGATGTAAGGACAAGTTTGGTATATTGGAATGCTTTGTGGCCAGGTGCATAGGTGATGAAGGTAACTATTGCAACCAGTAAAGCACACACTGATGAGTCACGGAACTTTAATATAAGAATGTATGAGGGGTACTATGATAGGTTGTTATGTAACGTTATGATGTGTTATTTATTGCGCCACTACATTATGCTTCGCTGCGGCATATAGTATTCTGTGCCACCTCTGTTATCATGCCCTGCTGTATTATCTTTGGTAATAAAATCCTTCGACTCGATAAAATTGCTGGTTACCCGTGGCTCGCCTATAATATACTTCGCTGCATACGGATTCCTTGCTACCTTAACACCTCACAGTTCCTGCACACAACACCTCGTCTCTTTGCCAGTTCAGCACTTTTCTCGATATTTCCCTTTACTTCTTAACACTTCCTCCCCTCAGCACCTTCCTAACACCTCCTCCCTTTCCTCCCAACAGTACCTTCCTAACACCTCCTCTCTCTCCTCCCTTCAGCACTTTTCTTGGCCTCCTCCTTTCCTCAGCACCTTCCTAATACCTTCCTCCCTCAGCAACTACCCAACATCGCTCCTTAGCACCTTCCCTCAAAACCTTCACCCCTCAGTACTCAACACCTTTCTAACACCTCCTCCCCTTAGCTCCTACCAAGCACCATCCTTCAGCACCTTTCCTCAATAGCTCCTCCACCAACCACATTACCTCAACACCACCTTCCTTCATTATCATCCCTCACCATCTCCTCTTGGTATCTTCTTCCAACACTTCCTCCCTTCAGTAACTTACCTCAGTATCCTTCTTTCTCAGCACTTCTGCATTTCTCTATTCAGCACTTCATAAGTTTTTCTAAGCACTTTCTCCCTTCATCACCTATCACCAATATCTCCTTCATCATGTTATCTCAGCACTTCAGTACCTCCCTTGAACCCCTTCTCCCTTCAGCACTTTCAGCGTGACTACTTCTCCCCTCTCCACTCCTTCCCTTGAGACTTCAGCACTTCTTCCTTTCAAAACTTCAGTAATTTCCCTAAACACATCTTCCTCTTAGCACCATACACGTTTCCTCCCCTTAACAACTCATCCCTTCTCAGCAACTTCTCCCCTTGGGACTTCAACAAGTTAACTCAGTATTTCAGCACCTTCCCTTAACACCTCCTGCCTCAGTACACTTTCCCACAATATTTCCTCCTCTACATACTTCAGCATTTAAACTCCCTTTCACCATATTACCTCAGCACTTCGGCACCTCCCCTCTACACCCTCTCTCCCAGCATTCTCTTCTTCAGTACTTCGGCATCTCCCTCCCTTCATCATACTCTCTCATAACTCCAGCAACTTTCCTAAAAACCTCCTCAGTTTAGGCCTTAAATAACACGTTCCTTCAGCACATCGGCACCTTCCTCTCAGCACACTTCTCCTCACCCCCTCTCACGCCAGCGACACCGATAACCAGACTGTACATAATTCAAGAGCTCCAGAACCAAAACAAAAGCATTACGTGGCCTCCTACCCGCTCATTACAGCTGATTCCTCATCCTCCGGTTCGTTATATTGAATCCCGTGGCCAACCTCTTCATTTATTTACCACCCCATCCTCATACCAATGCACGGAATTCTGTTTTTGTGCTTTATTTCCTCTTCGTACTCATGATTTTTGAGGTAATGATACTGTGTCTAAAATACTTCTTCGTTTCCGTCATATTTGTAGGCAGTAGTATAGCATATTCTCCAATTTCCAACTTTTTTTTTCAGAATTCCTCTCCCTCAAGTTTTTT
>JAGKTI010033872.1:0-11576 GCA_018397915.1 Birgus latro | reverse complement strand
TTTTCCTATTACACTGAGAAGGCAAATGCCCCTATGATTACCACACACTGCTTTTTCCCCTTTTCCTTTGTACAGAGGAATAATTATACCTGACTTCCAATCCTCTGGGACTCTACCCTCCTCCCAAGCCAATCTGCACACCTTCCACATCCATTCTATTACTATCTCTCCCCCAAGCTTCAGCATTTCACCACACACTCCATCAATTCCTGGGGCTTTCCCCATTTTAACTTTCTTCATTGCTTCCACCACTTCCATCCTGGTGATTTCTTCCTCTCTTCTCACAACCCTCCTTCTCCCTGCCATTCCCCAGCCACTTATACTTGCATTACTTTCATTCTCTGTGTTCAACAGTTCATTAGAGTGTTCTCTCCATCTGTTTACTTTTTCTCCCTTCTCCACTAGTAATCTACCATTTTTATCTTTCACACCCCCACTGACTTCACTGGCACCCTGTCTAGCTCTCTTTAACTCCTTCCAGAACATTTTCTTACATTCCCTCCACTTTGCACTCAAATTCCTTCCAAATTCCTCATCCACTCTCTTCTTACTCTCTCTTACTAATCTTTTCACCTCTCTCCTCCTCACTACATATAACTCTCTCGTCCATCTCTCAGCTTCTTCGTCTCCCAAATGCATCAACTGCTCTTCCTTAAGACATCAAGATGTTAATTCTAATTCACAGTCAGCTGCCCATTTTGTATCAAGTAGAGACTGTCCAATTATGATTTCTCATAGGAATAGACTGATTGAAAACACCAATTATGACCATTCAAAAAACTGACTACTTCCCACTTGAACCAGTTAAGGATGCATCTTTTAAATATTTCATTCCATCCATAATAAGACAGACTATATTAATGAAACTCTAAATTAGCACAAGCTTGACATTTTGTGCTTGACTGAAACCTGATAGTATGATCTGATATAAATATTATTTGTAGCACTTTGCCTAAGACACATTTAATTAGAAGCATTCCCAGCCTTGCTGCTGACTATCTGGGAGGAGGGGTAGCACTCATCTACTTAGCAGCACTTGCAAACATTTCTCTCATACACTCAGACCTGACCCCATCTTCATTTGAATTTATGGAAGTATTAATAAATTTCCATCAGAATACCATTAGAATTGCAGTTGTCTATCGACCTGGTCATCCGGGCACAGATCGAGGTTTTATGGAGGAGTTTGGACAGTTTCTTGAAGTGTTTTCTCTTAAATCTTTCTTTACGGTGATTTCAATTATTGGGTTGACAGTCCGGAGTCAAAACCATTTTCTTCAGAATTCCTTGAGTTGATCACCCAGAATAATTTTTTCAATCGTGTGAATGATCCAACTCATGTCTCGGGACATGTCCTTGACTTGATCTTGTCCCCTGTTGGTTGCAGGCACGTATCTGATGTGGAGGTTGACTCAGTTGACCCCCACATCTCTGATCATGCTCTGATCACTCTTAGTTTTGATATCCCGAAATCCCCTTCCTATAAAAGGATCATCAGGTTCAGAAATTACAGGAATGTTGATCGCCATTTGATGTATCTTGAAACTGATCAGTGTTTAAACTACAATGATTCTTCAAATCTTTCTTCTGATGAATTGGTTAATATATAAAACAATGAGCTTAGGTCAATTTATGATGATTATTATCTTGAGGTAGTACAAGCAATCACTGTGCGTGATAATTCTCCATGGTATGGTCCATCCATTAATTCTTTGCGTAGACAACGTAGAAAGGCAGATCGTGAGTGGCGCTTGCAGCTGACCGAATTAACTAGTTTGTGGTATATTTTTGCGAGAAGAGCAGTCGTTCACACTGTAAAAGCCAAAAGGCTAGGTATTATCAAAATAAAGATGATTCATTTGGTGGTGATCAAAAAAACTGTCTACAGTTGTGAACAAATTGGTTGGTCGGAGGAATGTAATTGTTAAACCAACTTCTGTATCTGATGCCCAACTGGCTTCTGATTTTGCTTCATTTTTTTACAACTAAGATATCTCGCATAAGAAATGATTTTAGACAACAGTTCTCCAGTGAAGTGCACTGAGCTGACTTCCAGTCACGGTGCACTGAGGGTCATTTGCTTTCAACATTTCATCCGCTGGATATAAATAGTCAAACATTACATCAGAGAACTTACCAAAACATTTTGCCCACTCGATCCGTGTAACATGCCACAACTGCCAGATGTGAAGAATGGGCATGCTGCAGAACTTATCTGCAACATAATAAATAGATGCTTCTAAGAAAGCAATATTGTGCAGTCTGAGAAACATGCTTTGCTTAGGCCCCTAATCAAGAAACCTGGCCTTGATGTCGAAAGCATGACAGATTATCATCCTGTCTCTACCCTGTCTTTCTTATCCAAGATTACTGAGTGGGCCATACTTGATCAACTCTAACCACTACTGGAACACAAAAGAGTTGTTCCTGTTGTTCAATCAGCATACAGAAAATACCATTCAACTGAAACTGCACTAAGAAGGATTCATAGTGATGGCAAACACCTGTAGTGGGATGTCCTCTCTCCTAGTTTTGTTGGATCTGTCTGCAGCTTTTGATACAATAGATCATACACTATTGTTGGATAATCTGTATTTTTATGGCGTTTGTGATAGTACTCTTTTGCTTCTTAAGTCATATCTGTTGGACAAATATCAGAGAGTGGTTGTTGATTACGCTAGCTCTGATTCTGCTCCCCTTCTGTTCGGAGTCCCTCAAGGATCAGTTTTGGGTCCAATTCTATTTACTATCTACACGAGTAGTTTATCATCTTTAGTTGATACTAACGATGTGTCCTACCATTTTTATAATGATGACACTTGGCTCTATGTTAAGATGTCAGATATTGATGATACCAAGACTAAGCTTGAATCTCTAATGACTGATATTAAGATATGGATGGCTAGGAGGAAACTTAAGCTGAATGATGGTAAAACTGAGATCATCATCATCAGAGGAAACAGAAGGGTGATGACACTGATAAAGCCCTGGCTCTGAACACTTGTGTGTCACAACTTCATCCAGTCAGTTCCGTTCGAAATCTGGGTGTTTATTTTAATTCGAAGTTGAATTACAAAGAACATACCAGTATTAATCAAGCTGTCAGAGGGTGTAACCTGCATATCAGAAATCTGTACTCTGTGAGAAAATTCCTGAATAGATGTTGTCTCTTAACATTGGCCCATGCAGTGGTCTTGTCTCGTGTCGATTATTGTAATTCACCGTAGACTGGTTTCTTCCAAATAATATACTAACAAAAGTTCAGTCTGAGTTGAACAGGCCAGCATGGCTTATCTTTGGTCTCCCCCCGAGAACCTCGACTACCCCTTTCCTAACTGAGCTGCATTAGTTACCAATAAAGGCTAGAACTGAATTTAAACTGTGTCTTATTATATTCAAGGTTCTTAAGTTTGGTGAACCGAAGTATGTTGCTGAATTGTTAAAACTCCCATCGGCACGTCCAGGTGTGATGTTACGTAGTTAATATGATTCCTTGCATCTTGACAAGCCCGGAGCCATTCACCAGTCATCTTTCTCTGATCGTTCTTTGGTGTATAGAGCCCCTAGATTATATAAAAGATTGCCACTGCCCATGAGACAACTCTCTTCTGTTGAATCCTTTAAGAGACAGCTGAAAGCCATTCTTATGACATGATTATAGGGTTTAATTCTTGCCACTCCCCCCTCCCCCACACACACTGATGTAGCTTGCATTGTATATGAGAGATGTCACAATTCTTGTAATTGTAAAAAATATGTATGTTGAGCGCTAGTGAATTCCCAAAAGGAAGAACTGGCACTTTTGAGAAATGAAAGACCAGATTATTATTATTATTACAGTTTACTAAGTTTGATTTTTTCCAAACTAATTAATGAAGATTTTCAGATTTTATTTTTGGGTTAAGGTGAGTTATAGACTACTTTCAGGCTTAGTTTAGCCTGTTTTAAAGCTATTTGGGGGCTTGGGTAAGCTAGAAACTTGTTTTTGGACTCATTTGGGTGGGTTTTGGACTTGGCTGGAGAGGATCGCAATGCTCCCAAATGCATCCCTGTATATTCTATGTTTTAACGTCCCCGGTGTACGATACCGTGGCTCAGCGATGGGTTTTCCCATACACATCTCATCATTATAACGGGGACCGATTGCATAACATAACTAGGTGACTGCCGTCTGGTTATGCATATGTCCCTCAGCTTCCTCACTATCCCATGGGAAGAGGATGGTGGACTACATGAGAATGGAAACTTTGGCTTGCAGTCCACCAGTCCACTGAGTTCACATCCAGATGAGCCCTGGGCCACAACAACAACAATAATAATATAGCACAGCCTGTCTTTCACCTTTTTCATACTCCATTTTTCCTTAGGTGGATGGTCTTTCATCACCACGTGGTGTCGCCGTGGACTGGGTGGGTGGAGTAATATATATTATAAACTCTGGTGAGCGCAGCATTGTGGCAGTAACTTTAGATGGTTCGCACAGGGTCACTCTTCTCGCCACACGCACTGACCGCATGTATGACATTGTCGTCGACCCACAGTCAGGGTGAGTGTCATATTTTTTTATTTTTTTTTAATGAGGCCTGGAAAAATTGCATGCTTTCAGCAAACCACTTAACATGGAATGGCCATGGCAGACAACCCGAGACAAGTTTCCAGTCATACCGTGTTATACTGCTTCTTATATTTCTAGCACTCTTTTTTCCATTCTCTTCATGGTATGTCTCATCTCTTTCATCCTACTGGTGATTTACAGCTTGAAGTTACTCATCGCCAAAAGATTTTAGGCCTTGAGCTGTTCTCAACCATTTCATAAGGTCCTAAACATTACATTTCTAAACCACACCTTGTCATGTTCTCACTGTTTTTTCTTCCAAGATATTTCCTGTATTGCTTTGTTGCTTATGCTATCAGTATTAAATTATGTTGTTAAATTATGCGACTGTGGACCTCAGATATCTGTTAATTATACAGTATAGTCATCCTTCACTATTTGCACTTTTGTTACTGCTGCCTTTGGTTATTCGCAAGTTGATATACCATCCCAAAATACACTTTAAACAAGCACATGTAACATTTGTTGATGTTTAGGACACTACAAAGGGTTTTTTTACACTCAGTTAAGTCGTGGCTGTAAGTGCTCTTTTAGATAGGTCTTATTTATTTTTAAAAATTCACTTTTCTCAGGGATTTGTCTTCTTTAACCCCTACAAATAATGAGGGATGACTGTATTATATTACATTAATCAGTAAATATGTACTCACCGTGGCTGTGCTCTCCAATGAACATCTAGTTTACAGATAGGGCTGGATGTTAGTAAACAGTGTTTAAGGACCTTACATGAAAATCTGTTACTTTCATACAGGAGTACAACTTAAGCACTGAGTGAAATCTTTACAAACTATAGGTAGAAGGGAACATGGGTGGGGGAATCTGAACAGCTGAAGGTATAAGCTGGATGAATGGTGAATGTTTTAAGAAATTTATATGTATTTTGAACTGGTAGGGGCACAGGAGTGAGATGTGGAATAATTTGATGGCTAAATAGAATATGGATATACTCAAGAATGCACATAGCTTGTATGCCATGCAATGGAAGATCAAAACAAAACAATTTTTCTAAGGAGTGAGAAGAAAGTGGTAAAGTTACAGAATAAGAGGTACTGTACAGTACACAAAAATAAAGTCGCTTGGAGATGGTCTTTCACAACCATTCCCTGTCAGGCTATTCTTAGGAAGAAACAAAGTGCCATACTGACTGTTTGATTACAGTAATAAATCATGGCACCATAGCAACTGAGGTCACTGATGCCGTATGAGTAAAAGCAGAATCAAGGTAAAATTGTACAGCAAGTGCTTGCACACGATCTCAGAGCGTGATTCTCACATAATACAGGAGGTGCAATTTTGTGTCCCCAAAATGTCACAACATGGAAAAAACAGAAATAACACAGTCGGAGGAAGCTGCTCATATTGTACAGCACCTGACTACATGGTGACGATAGACATTAACCCGCCGAGTCCCATCGACGTATGGTGTACGTCACTACTTTTTTCCGTGGACAGACCCAACGACGTACATCGTACGTCACGCAATTGCAAGGCCCATTGTGCGCACATTTTTCAACATTTGCGGGTGATTTTTGGTAGGCATATGTGGGAGACCTTCCTCTACCTGCTGTCAAGCGAAGATACTGCCTGGCCCCTCCTAACCCCCCTCCCCCCACACTGGGCAATTCACCTGTTAGCAGCAACCTAGCCAGTAAAGGTATGTTGCCCCACGGTCTCTCTAATGACGAAATTCATGGTGAAAGTGATTCCTGAGGTGGAGGATAAAGAAACAAAGAAGCTAGAGGTAGAAACAAGAAGTGATGAGGTGGTAATGTCATAAAGGAAGGTGCCATATACTGGGGTTTTGGGTAAGTGAACAATGCTTATAAATGCCTATATTATTGTGTGAAAACCATTTTAGACTTTTACTACACATAAATTCTTACCAAATTAATGAAATAAATACGTAATTTAAAGTGGCTTGAATTAGTCAACCCTTCCATAGTTCGTTTTCTTAGCCAGGTACCCTGAAAAACAAGGAAAACATAATGTTCAGTGACACCTGTATCAACATTTTTTTACCTCAGGATCGCGATTTCACTATGAATTTTCGATGTTCCTCACGAAAAGCGAAGGTTTCAGCCAAAAAACAAAAAGTCGAAAATTGGTCGGGATCTGGGGGTAGGCTGGGTAAAAAACCAGTCGGGACTCAGCGGGTTAAGCAGCATGAGACCCCAATTTATGTTTCAAAGTCATACTATGCAGCCAATGATAGACAGAACACAGTGCAAGGCATAAAATTATGGTTGGAATTCACACAATGCAGCAAGTGGTAGACAGAGCACGAACTGCATCAGCCTATGACGTATTGCTATCGTGTGTCTGCGCAGAGTGTCGTCACGGTCCATTGAGCATTCTTGCCCCAGTTGAGCCTAACTTCTTGCCGCGTTCTGGCTGCACACGTGCTCTGTGTGATCTTTGCTCTTTTTTTTGGCCACCTGACCCAGCCCGACCATGCCCCTGCCAAACGTCGGAAGTCTCTGATGCAGGAGCAGAAGGGGGATGTTATCAAGAGGAACGAGGGAGGACTGCAGAACTGCGACAAAGTGATACTTTACAAAGGTAACGAGTCCATCATTCGTGTGATTCTTGGCAAGAAGGAAGCCATTCTGAAGACAGCTCTGCCATATGGAGGACCACCCATGGATATGAGGATATGAGTGTCTGACCCTACTCTCATAATGATGGAGAGGTTTCTGCTGATGTACTGAAACCAGAAGGAAAGGGAAGGTGTGCCAGTCAACTCGTTATTAGGTAGGTACATGTCCTGGGAAAAAAAAAAAAATCCTTGACCTTGGGGCTGGCTTAGGTACCATGAAACCCTCGAACATATAAACATCTGGGCCTATAACAGGGAATTCCCATATAGCGAGACCTTCAAGGTACAATATTCCCATGTTATGAAAGTGCTGGCTGTATATAATAAATAAATATATATATATATATATATATCTATATATATACATCAAAGCAAGCCTGAGGACAGCAAATCACCCAGAGGGTTTAGGGTGGGCTCGTGGAATGTGGGAAGTTTGAGGGGAAGAGCGGGGGAAGTTGTTGAGGCATTTAGTAGGAGGTGGGTGGATGTGGCTTGTTTGCAGGAAGTCCGGTACAGGGGTGGATCAGCCAGAAAGATTGCTGGGAAGGATTGCTACTATAAGCTGTTTTGGCAGGGGGGAACTGACGGATATGGGGGTGTGGGTGTGTTGGTTGTGGAGAAATGGGTGGAGTATGTTATGAATGTCATGAGAGTAAGTGATAGGATAATAGTAGTGAAAATTTTGATCGGACGGGTGATGATTTCAGTTATATCAGCATATGCTCCACAGGTGGGATTGGATGACGCAGAGAAGGATAGATTTTGGGATGATTTAATACGTGTAGTGGGTGGTATGAGTGATGATGAGGTAGTGGTTCTGGGAGGGGATTTAAATGGTCATGTTGGTGAAGCAGCTCAAGGTTATGAAGGAGTCCATGGAGGATGTGCATATGGTGTGAGGAATGCGGAAGGGGAAAGAATACTCGAGTTTGGGGAGGCTATGGACATGATTGTGTGCAACACACATTTTAGAAAAAGAGTGAGTAGATTGATTACGTACGAGTCCGGGGGAAACAGTAGTCAGATAGATTATTTTCTGGTCAGGAGGGTTGATAGGAGATTAGTGAGAGATGTTAAAGTTATAGGAAGCGAGGAGTGTGTGCAGCAGCACAAACTGTTGATTTGTGACATGGTGCATAAGGAACGAATGATGAGAAGGAGGACATATGTACCTAGGAGGAAAATATGGAAGCCGGGAAACCAATCAGTAAGGGATGCCTTTTATAGTGAGATGAGGAGAGTGGTGGCTGAACAGGAAGCCGTAGATAGAGACGTTAATGAACAGTATAGAGCCCTTAAGAACAACCTCTTGAGAGTTACCGATGCAATATGCGGTTGGACAAGAGGCCCACCAAGACATAAAGTAACTTGGTGGTGGCATGAGGGTGTAGAAGCTGCAGTTAAGGAGAAAAGAAGGCTTTTTCGGGAATGGAAGAAGGGTGGTAACAGGGAGGAGTACTTGGCTGCCAAGCGCAGGGCTAGAGGAGAGGTATACAGGGCGAAGTCTGAGTCACAGAGACTTTTACTTGATAATCTAAATCATGAAGGAAGGAAAAATATGGTTTTTACAACACAGTATCATCTGCAAACAAGAGTACAGTGAGTTTCCAAACACTGCCCTCTCTCACTAGGGCCACTCCAGCATCCACTGCCCGACCTTGTATCTCTTTTATAACCCCATCCATATACAGATTGAACAACCATGGAGACATGACACATCCTTGTTTCAATCGAACCTTCATTTGGAAAAATTCACTCAGTTTGCCAACCACACGCACTGCGGCCTTAGCACCCTCATACATACTCTTTAATGCCTTCAACAACTTCCCATCTACTCCATATATTCTTAATACTTTCCACAATCCTTGTCTATCCACCCTGTCATATGCTTTCTGCAGATCCATGAAGGCTGCATACAACTTCTTTAATTTCTCTAGAAACTTTTCCACTAAAGATCTAAGAATGAATATCTGATTTGCACAACCTCTACCCTTCCTAAAACCTCCCTGTTCTTCTCCAACTAATTCCTCTGTTATTTCCCAAACTCTGTCAATAAGTATCCTACCATATACTTTTCCTATTACACTAACATGCCCCCTATGATTACCACACACGTCTTTTTCCCCTTTTCCTTTGTACAGGGGAATAATTATACCTGACTTCCAATCCTCCGGGACTCTACCTTCCTCCCAGGCCAGTCTGCACACCGTCCACATCCATACTATTACTATCTCTTCCCCATGCTTCAGCATTTCACCACACACTCCATCAATTCCTGGGGCTTTCCCCATTTTAACTTTCTTCATTGCTTCTGCCATTCCATTCTACTGCTTTCTTCCTCTCTTCTCACAACCCTCCTTCTGCCAGCTATTCCCCAGTCACTTATACTTGCATTACTTTCATTCTCTATGTTCAACAATTCATTAAAGTGTTCCGTCCATCTGTTCACTTTTTCTCCCTTCTCCGCTAGTAATCTACCAGAGATGATGATGATACAGTGTCAGAGATAATGATAATGATAACAGGGTTTTGTTTTACCCTAAACCTTGTTTTCTCTGTTGGGTGGTTGTGGGGGAAACTTTAGGAGAGGAGCTGATGCCTTCATACCCATCACTGCACACAAATACTAAATAAAGTTTTGTGAATTTCAAATTATTCTAATTTCAAATTATTCTACATGCACAGTGAAGTTACACCACCTACCAGGAGTAAAAAACTTGATCTAGTTTTGCTTTCAGAAGTATTTTAATCATGGTTATATTTGGAAAGATTTTTTTTTTTTTTTTAATGATGCATTCTGTTTGAGATTTTTTTTTTCTTATGATGCACTCTGTTTGTAAATGTATAATACAATAACTTCTGTATGTATCCTGTCAGCCAGTTGTTCTGGACACACTGGGGATTCAGTCCCTCAGTAAATGTGGCAAGGATGGATGGTCACGATGCTCGATCACTGGTTAAACGTAATGTCTTGGGCCCAGTGGGGTTGACTATCGATTACCCTGCCCGTCGACTATACTGGGCTGATGTCAAGACTAGCAAGATTGAGACAGTTAATCTGGATGGCTCAGACAGGCAGCTTATCAAGCACTTCACTCCTGGTGAGTTACCATCAGCAAAGAAAATAAAATTTCTCTCATTCAGTCACTACTATTAATCACTGCATCTCTCATTTAATTACAGCTACAACAAGGTTAAAAGTGTTCAGCAGAACCCAGAAAATGGAAAGAGGAACATTTTCCAAGGACATGGCCCACACTTTCATTCAGTTCCCTGTCAGGAACTTAGAATATGTGACCTTACCCTATAAAATAACCATTCATAATAAGTTCTTCTGTAATCACCAGTGCAGAAGAGCCATTTCATCTACTTTCAAAGTGTACAAAGTGTGGAATACTGATATTGCAAACTCTGTCAACATCCTACAAAACCACCACAAAATCTCCCCACAGCTTAAATAATGTTGTTATCCCTCTACTCAGTACAAGCATTAGCAATCATAGTTTCTCTTCAAATTATGATTGTCTTTCCATCATCATAAATACAATACATTCTGTCTTGCAGGTTTTCTTTTGCCAAACAGCTAATCAATACATCCCCTGTTATTTTGTAATTTACCATTTAATCATGGTGGTAGGTGGTAGCAGCCATCATCCAATCACTTGATGTAGTGCTGCCTGCTTCTTCCTTCATCTTTATTGTTCTTTTTCTGTGGCTGCACTCCTCTCTTCTTATTTCTCCTAGCTTCCAGTCACTTTTCATTGCTTTTCTTTCCTTTCTGTTTCAGATGGTTCTACACTAAGTGACAATCCTAATGGTTTTCTGTAACCCAGGAGACCACTTGCATAACTGGGTGGTAACCATATAATCAAATAATTGGATGATGTGGAGCCTACTATTGTGCCCCTGTTAACTGGGGCACCCATCCAGGAACCAAACCTCCATATTATCCACTGCAAGGGAACATCATTCCAATGCACAAAGAGCCCTGCAGGTGTGATTGCTTGGCTGTGATTACTGGGTCTGCTTGTCCAGAAAGACCGGGGTTACTCAACAACAATAACAACCCTGTTTATCACTCTTTAAGCGGTATGATGCTTTCATACTTTTTACATCACTACAGCATGCCCTCAGTTTATGATTGGGATCGATTGGGATGTGTTTTGGAAAATTAATCATGCAGTAAGGTTGGGATATATAGTCAGGTCCCAATATTCATGGGCGTTATGTACCAGAATGCCCCACAAATACCGAATTCCGCGAATATCCCAAATCTACCATAGAAGTCACTGATTTCAACATTTTACTTATTCCTATTAGCTACACACCCACTACAACACCTGAAAATGTATTTTATGGTACAAT
>JAGKTI010033871.1:0-11576 GCA_018397915.1 Birgus latro | reverse complement strand
AAGAGAGCCAAATTAAAGATGCGTTCATTTCGAGATGCCTGGACACACTGCGTTTGAAAGACTGGAGGACATAGGAAGTAGGAAATACAGACGGAGGAAGTCAGTTCCAGAGTTGACCTGTTGCATAAATGAAGGACTGGGAGTAACGGTTAACTCTTGCATTAGAGAGTTGGACAGAAAAGGGAAATGAGTTTGTTGCTAGACGGTTGCTACGTGCCCGTTGTAGGGGTGGAGAGATGCAAGCAGACAGTTCAGAGGAACAGTAACCGTTGAAGTAGCGATAGAAAAGAGGTAGAGATGCAACAATGCGGCGAAGAGACAGAGAAAGAAGGAAGCCAGTAAGGGGAGGTGAGTTAATTCCACCCTACTGAGAAGAGCTGTATGTGGGGAGCCTCCCCACACATGTGTACACCACACAGTTGTACTCCACCTCTCATCTGCTGCCACTTTAGCATCACACACAGCCCTTCTCGCCTTATTCTTCTTTTCCTTGTACCTCTCATATGACACCTCATCCTTCCTCTGCAACCACACTTCATATGCACGTTTTTTCTCAGCCACAGCCATATTTATTTCCTCACACCACCATTCACTTCCCCTTCTTACACCACCACCCACTTGTCTTACACCACACACCTCTTCCGCATGCCCCACCACAGCACTCTTAAACAACTGCCATTCCTTCTCCACACTGCCATTTTCTTGACCTTTCACTGCGTTCCACTCATCTTTCAATTTCTCCTGATATTCTATCATTTTCTCTCTTTTATCCAACTCACTAGCTTTCAAAACCTCCCTGCCACACCTAACTCTCCTAGCTCTCACCCTTTTCTTACCTACTCTCAACTTTCCCTCCACCAGGTAGTGGTCAGACATGCCTCCACCCTCCCTTCTCAAAACTCTCACATCCAACAATCTTCCTCTTACAATCCTGGACACAACCACATAGTCCATCAGTGCTCTATCAACAACCCTTCCACCCTCCTGTCTCACCCATGTATACTTATAAATATCTTTCTTCTCACACAAGGTATTTCCAATCACCATCTCTCGCTCGACACACATCCATATCATTCGTTCCCCATTTTCATTTCTTCCAGGCACACCATGCATACCAACTACACCTTCAACTGTTACATTTCTCACTCTAGCATTCAGATTATCCTATCATTACTACATTCACATTCGCTCCAAAACTCTGCGGACACTCATCAACATCATTCCAGAAAGACTCCCTCTCTTCTGCATCCCTTTCGCTACCAGACCCATATGCACTCACAAATACCCACAACTCACGTTCAGTTATCGCTTTCACCCACATCAGTCTCGATGACACCTCCTTCCATCCAGTCACACACTGCTGCACTTTCGGGCTCACTAACAAGATCACTCCTTCTCTCCCCCTTCCTCTATCAACACCTGACATCCTTCCATTCACACTTCCAAACTTATGCTCACCTTTCCCTTTCATCTTTGTTTCACTTAAAGCTAACACATCGAAATTTCTTCTCACAGACATTCTCCTAATCTCCTCCCTTTTAGTTTCAATCGTACTACATCCACGCACATCCATAGACCTAATCTTCAGGGTACGGTCATAACTCTATCCCCCATCCCTTTCTATTCTCTCTCTCATTGTAGGAACTGAAAAATACAGAGAAGGGGGCCCCTAGTCCCCTCACCCACACATACGTGTATACATGTCAATTTAACTCGGGGTGAGTAACAAGTTGCCCCGTTGTGAAGGATGATTTGCCCTCAGAAATCTTTAATTAACCCCGTGATCAAAGTGCTTTCGTTTGTTTTGTTTAAAAAAAAAATAAAATGACTTTTTTCTTCTTTAAAGAAATCTTTATATTATGTTATTAACCTATGATGCAATGAGGAAAAATATATAAATTGTCACAGCTAGATTCGGTCTCCTCTGCACGTGTGTATGTGTATGTGCCTGTGTTTGTGAATGTAGTTATATCAGAGAGCTTGTCTGTGCTTATAAGCACGTGTTTGTTACGTGGAACTGTGTTTTCAGGCTGATGGGTGAGTCGCCTCGGTGGTTGGCGGTGGTGGGTCAACACGATCGGGCCCTGAAAGAACTCAAGAGGGCGGCCAAGTGGAACAAGGTTACTCTCCCTCCAGACCATGACTTGCTGACCATCATGCAAAGCGTCCACGAGCAGGTATAATACTCTGCTGAGATGTGCTGTGCATACTAATACGCCCCCCCCCCCCCCACCTGCAGTATTGATACATACCTTTAACAATCAGTTGCATATTCGTCATGAAAATCATCATCTTCATCACTACCATCTAGACATCCCTTCCACCTATGAAACTGGGTGAAGTGGGGTTCAGAGAACAAGGGAAAAAAACTGACAGGAGAACTAGCAGATATTCTACCAATAATGAGCCACTTCCTCTTTCAATCTCTGTTTAAGCCCCAGATTCCTAACTCTACCTTGCAGATATAAATATCCACATTTACGGCCTTCAAAATACATATGAGTTAGAGTCAGTCAGACGACTATCACATCACCGAGAAAAAAACAAGGGTGTCAGACTCGTGTCACATACTCCTTCGTATACTTCTGCTAGACTATCATGCTGCATCTACTGTCATCTTTATCCCTCTCAGACTTTCAGACAGGTTGAACCTGTAAGAACTATTTCTCCTGTTCGGAATTTTCATACGATTTAACTGTATATAATCTTGCATTTTGCACAAAAATATATCTTGAAGTCTTGTTGTGCGTTTACTCTTACTGAGCATTCTTCCACCTGGCAATGCAGGACATTAACAGTTTGTGTAGGGGAGGGCCGGTAGGACCATGGAGGTTGCACTCTAAGTGGCTAATTGGGAGTTCATAGCACCTCTTCTTCGGGAAATTAGTCTGCATATTACACGTTAATAGCTTCATGGAAGCTCTTTAAACCGATCTAATATCATCATAATTTAAGTCAGTAATCTACATGTGGTTACAGAGGTGCAATGATCAGTAAAAATTCACTAGGGAATAGGTGTCACGAACTTTCAAGAACTATTTAAAATATCATTCCCGAAAAAGTTAATGTGAATAATACTGAATCCTTCTTCACATTAAATCCTTTTGTTACCTCCATAGTTTTCATTATAATAAAAGATGAAACATCCACTCCTTGTTCACTGTATTTCTTTCGTGAGCGAAAGTACTTATTCATGACCACCATAAACTAGCATCATCCTTAAAAGATGGTGATTCAGGAAGCGGACTCAGTAGACACAGGGAGGAAAATAGGTACTTAGCCATGTCCTATATCTTAATAAGAAAAAAAAAATTACATTATGACAATAAATCTATACCATACTGTTATGTTTTTTTTTCTTTACTACGTATACAGAATCCGTCATTAACCATCACCAGACATGCATACCTCAGAAACTACCCTACCCAGAATGATACAAGTACACCTACCCAGATTGCAATTCGGCAGTAACACTTGTCTGGTGCAATACAAACACACTCAGCTCATAAACAGTCCGTGCCAGCACTATGATGCAGGCCCCACCCACAACACACTTACCACATGCACTGCACTCTCACAACACATACAATCCTCCAACATAACCTTAATTAAAGACCTGTTTGAGCAGCCAGATGAAGTGGCTAGCTTTCCACAGTTCACTGGCTTCATATCCAGGTGCACCTGGAGTTGTGTCAACAACACAAACAGTTTATATGAAGTTGTCTGGTATCACTGATTATTATTAATTACTGCCCCTCTCTTCTGCAGGCTGTGTCGGCCAAGAAGACTAATGATGAAGAGATCTCCATCATCTCAAGACTCACTGGAGCCTACGATCAGATCATGATTCTATTTCGGTGTGTCTTTACCACACAAACGTTGATCTAGTATATACTATACGTTTGAATTGGGAATCATTGGAATGGTGCTGAATTTTAACATATTCAAGCCAAGAACATCTTTAGATTTCATTTGTACCATCTGCAGACGAGATATTCAAACTAGAGGGTTTAGATATAGCGTTCAGTTACTCTCACTTCTACTGCGTTCATCTGAACTTGATTCAGTCCATTCGCCAAAGTCAAATTGCAGTGTACTGTACTGAGAGGATAAACTTTAAACACAGGCTTATTGTTTGGTGCCGGAGAGAGACACTTTTATGCAGTGTCACAAATATAAAAGTTATATAAACGTCTCAAAACTTCCTCTCTGTCGTCCGAAAGACTGAAGATGTACTATAGGAAAGGTGCGTCTTCAGTAGTTCTATGGGTTCATGCTCAAACGAGCCTGGATCCACATAAAAATTAACAACATTGTGTTTGCAAAGTTGCACAGCCAAAGGTGGCCCAGTCCCTGAAACTAGCTATACCTCGAGCCTTGGGAGTCAGCCCGTTCGTGTTCATGCCAGTATTAACTTTGGTGTTTTGATTAGTATTTCCCCAATATTCTAAATATTTTGTTAATAGTTTATGATTTCTCAGTGTTTTATGCTGCATTCTGTTACCAGAGTTTCTGAACATGACATTGTAGTGATATTATATTTGGCACGCACGACCCAGATGCCCTGGATCATCCTGCTGGGCACATCAGAGACTGTTTTGTGGTGGCAACTGTCCTTTTTTAGCACTCTTATATTGGGAGTGGACCTTTCAGTGTACCTGGTCTTTTTCATGGTATTCAAGCTCCTATCACTACGCTACTCAAGAAATTTTATCTGTATTTTGGTGATATTATTTTTGTTTCAATATTTTAGTGACTCTTGCATATTTCTATTTCTGAAGCTTACTGTACTTGATGATAATCCAGCAGATTTTAAAATATCTCCCAGGTCTCCTAATCAGCACATCACCATATGGGTCACTTGCAAAGATTATTTTCTGGTGCCAGTGCTGTTTTTCATGCTTATGAATATCTTTAAGGGATTTCACCCTAACCCTAGCAATACTCGTATGCAAGCAAGTGCAGCATTCTATTAGCTTATCTTTGGATTTTTGTATGCCTGGTAACAATATAGGCCTACTATAGTCGCATCGCATGACTCTGAGGGTGTCATTATCAAGGACGTGCACGAAGGGGGGGGGGGCGAGGTGCTTGAGCCCCTGCCTTTTCCTTCTTCATATGAAAAGTGCCCTTTTAGTCAAAATTAGGGGACAAGTGCCCTTTTTGTCTAAGTTAGGGACTTTATGCTCATCCTGTATTTTAAAATGTTCTTTCACTGATTCATGCTATCTTGTTGCAAACTAATGTTGATTATGCATTTTCAAGGAAACGCACTGAGTGGTGAATTTATAGCGTACAAATCAGTGTATGACGAATACCAGCCGTCTAGCTGTCTCCCCAAAATATGTCTAAAAGAAAACTGGTCTGCTTCGTCAGCGGGCCTGGTCCAAGCCAGCTGGATGTATTTTCTAGCTGCATTTACTTAGTTGTGATATACAATAAATGAGCTATGCTCGTGGGGTCCCGTCTCCGTGTGTCAACCAGTCAAAATGCTTTAAACTCATTTAAGTTTTTCGACTTGATCTCTTTCCCCAGGCTATTCCACAGGTCAGTGTATCTTTACGGATATCTTGATATCCTTCAAGCAACTTGTCTTTTTAAATTTTTTATGTCCTCTTGTTTCTCCCCCATTCCATACAAACAGGTCTTTGTCAGTTTTGTCTACCTCCATCATGGTCCTGAACACTGCAACCATATCACCCACCTCTCTTCTTTCTTCTAAGGAGGGATGACCCAGCTTTTCTAGTCTTTCCTTGTACGATAGCTCTGCCAGGCTAGAGACCATCTTGATTGCTGCTCTTTGTATTCTTTCGTTCTTATTATATGTTTCTTTTTATATAGGGACCACACCATTGCCACATATTCTAACCTAGGGTGGATCAGAGCTACTTATCAATTTTTTAATCGTCTCCTCATTCATATATTGAAATGTCACTTTAATGTTTCTCAAGAACTTGTATGTCTCCATGTCTGATAATCTTGTTAATGTGTTTTTGAGGTGACTAATTATCGTTCTTCTCTCGCTATTGTGATTGATTCCTCTCCCATTGGGTAATTCAGTGATGGCCTCTTTGTACTTTTACCCAATTCCAATATTTTGCATTTTTTGCATAGAATTTCATTTCTCATAGCCATCTTCAATCATAGGCCTAAATCCTGTCCAGAACTTCCTGTAAAAATTTACAGTTCTCTTCAACTTCTACTCATCTTATGGTCTTTGCATCGTATGCAAACTGTTCATTCCATTCACCATATCATTTGCGTAAATCAGGAACATAACAGGCGCCAGCACTGAGCCCTGCTGGTCTCCACTTGTTACTTCCCTCCACCCTGATATCCTGTCCTTTATTACTGTCCCCCTCTGTTGGTCTCTCACGAAGCCTCTCATCCACTCCAAGAGGTCTCCTTTCAGCCCTCCTGTGTGCTCCAATTTCCACATTAGTCACTTATGGGGAACCTAGTCAAAGGCTTTCTCCAGATCTAAGAACACACAGTCCACCCAACTCTCTCTCCTGTACCATGTCAATCGCCCTTGAGTAGAAGCATACCAAATTAGAGACACACGATCTTCCATTTCTGAATCCAAACTGACTTTCACCAAAATGTCCATCTACTCCAGTTATTTTATCCACCTGTCTTTCAAGATTCTCTTTCACAGTTTTGCGACCATGCTAGTCAGGGACACTGGTCAAAAATTGATATCGCGACGCTACTGTAACTTTTCAGGCAAGAAAATCATGTTTTTTGTGTCTCCAACATAATTTTTGGGCCTACTTCCTTGGATCATATTATATTTTCGTATTGCTAGAGCAGTCAAGCGAGGTAAGCCCAAGAAATCGCTGTTTATTTGTTGTGAAATGCGAATAAAACAATCTGCTAATAGATAAACACCACTCCTCGACCACGGAATGACTATGCCACAGGTGGATGTGAAGTGCATCTCTAAAAAATATAAGCAAAATAATGTCAAAACAGTGTTTCGAAGTCTTTAATGATTCATAACTAATTATTCGAATGGATCATTTAATTGGTGGATGCTGTTCTGTTTACGGCATATTGTTTGTCCTTTTAGGAGGGCATCAGAGCTGGCATGATGATGTTGATGGTGATGATGACGTATAAGCCAGTGCGAAACTGGGATTTGAAAGGATATTCATGTTTAAATGGGTCTGGCTGTAAACTCTAGGTTGTGCCCGCCTATAATGGCTTACAAGTTAGGCCCTGTCTGTTGTGACATTTTGAGCTGTACCATTGGAGAATGTGAGCTCAGCTTATTTCCTGTGGAGTGTTTTACAAGCAGTTGTCCCACAAATATTTGCTGACCAAGTTGTTGTTAATGATGTATGCCCAGGCTCACACGAATGTGAAGTAGATAACTGCAGGCTGAAGTTTCTATTTTCTTGCATTTCATTAACCTTCTTCGGTGAACAGGGAGGGAAATGACTGACGTCTGTATAAATTGCCAGTGAAACAAGCCAGATATATCGGTGCCACCACGAGAAGGCAACCCTCTTCACCAGTGTCATAACCATGGGGGGCTTCCCAGTCAGACCTTGCTTCCAGCCCCGATTTGAAATTCCATATTATATAACGTGTCCACACTGTAGAGCAGTAGGCATCCTCAGAACAGAGCTTGCCCCCTCCTTGTTCCTCCGCACCTCCTGTTTGCGGATTGGCTACGCTACTGTCTTCAGCACTTGCTGGCCAAGTATCAACAGTATTCTTAAGTCGCTTCTTGGAACATTTCACAGTTCTTTTAGAGCAAGGTATAACGTGTGTGTGTGTGTGTGTGTGTGTGTGTGTGTGTGTGTGTGTGTGTGTGTGTGTGTCTGTTCTTACCTACTTGTTCTTACCTAATCATATTTTTACAGGACTGAGTCAATCTCGCATTGTCCCGTTTTCTAAGACGTATTTATCATACATACTCATAGCTTTAAATCTGTGAATGGTGTTGACACACACAGTTTCATTTGGGTTTGGCAGTGCATTTCACTGGTCATTCGCTGTATTAGGGAAACTAAACTTTTTTTTACATATTTTCGCCTCACTTTTTGTATATTATTTTGCTGTGTCCTCTTTATGATGAATCGCCAAAATACTGTTATTTATATTGTTGAGCGAGATAAAAGTCAGTATCAATAAAATTGAATATTTCAGTATCTTCATATCTCTTGAAATTCTTGCAAAAAAAAAATGCATTTTTTTACAACAAATTTTCATTTATTTCCAGTAATCAGCTTTTTATGTGAAAATAATGCATTGAATTTAATAGAATTCAGGAATATTTACCACATCCAGTTTAACATTTTTCTTTGTGTTTATACATATATATACATATATGGCATTTAGGATTTCATAAAAATTTTAGGGAAGTGTCCTTTTTTTTTTTTCAACTGAGCCCTCTGACCTTCTGAAAGTCAGTGCATTATCGTACCCTGGCAACCTGCCTGTATACAGTGCATCCTATTTCATATCAAATTTTACAAGACTCATTATTATACACGAATATCAGTATAAACGAACATATTATACACGAATATTATTATGCACGAACACATACACGAATGATATACGTATCAGATGCACTGTTAACATCTAGGTTGTCAGGGCATGATAACAGCACCTTCAGAGACTGTAGCAGCTTCTGTTTTGGGTACCTTTCCCAGGACTCCCAAGCTTCGCCTCATCACACTGGTCATGGGCATCGACTTGTTCGTGGTGGCCATGCTATTCTTCGGCCTGACTTCTGGTGCGTCGACCTTGGGAGTGGACCCGTTCATATATTTGGCCATCTCTGCGGCAGTTGAGCTTCCGAGCAGCAGCATCCTCATCCCCTTCGTTGAATACTTTGGCCGCAAGAAAATGTTGATCTCCAGCTTCCTCTTCTGTGCGGCTGCTCTCTTGGCCCAGCCCGCTGTTCCTGAGGGTTTGTAATAGTGTCTTACATTTAGTGTTGCTCTGATGCTGCTGCTCTGCCGGCCCCTTTTGCTTATGAACAAAATGAGACTAACTTCATAGACCTACGCTAAATTACTGCAGCCAGTTTTAAAGAGCTTCTCTCTCTAATATAGAATAAGTGAAATATTTTTAATAAAATGCCACCTAATGATCAAAATTGAAAATTACTGAATAATCAGCTGATGCATCGTCTAATGCAACAGTTGACATGTAAGATCACCTTAAAAGTTATAGGTGAGCAAAGCTGTATTTCATAGGAAAACCACACTGAGCTCTCCAAGAGCAGACATTCGAACTTTCCTTGTAGGACAGAGAGAGAGAGAGAGAGAGAGAGATACCCTTGTGTGCCACTTTTATTTTTTATTTTTTTACCCAAGGAAGAACGAATCAAAGGCCAGGAGCCCAATATACCGTTCCTTCCAAGAAAAAAACAAACTATACAACAGAGAGCCAAACTCAAGATCCGTTCAGTTGGAGATGCCTGGACACACTCCTTTTGAAAGACTGGAAATAATAGGAAGTAGGAAAAACAGACAGAGGGAGATAGTTCCAGAGTTGACCTGTTGCATAAATTAAGGACTAGGAGTAAATGTTAACTCTTGCATTACAGAGCTGGACAGAAAAGGGATGAGAGGTTGTTGTTTGACGGGTGCTACACACCCGTCGAAGAGGTGGAGGGATGCTAGCAGACAGTTCAAAGGAGCAGTGACCATTGAAGTAGCGGTAGAAATAAAGAGATAAAGATGCATTAGTGCAGCAAAGAGACTGAGGTTGAGTAAAAGGAGGAGAGTTAGTGAGACGAAAAGCCTTTAACTCCACCTTG
Source organism: Birgus latro (assembly GCA_018397915.1). NCBI lineage: Eukaryota > Metazoa > Arthropoda > Malacostraca > Decapoda > Coenobitidae > Birgus > Birgus latro. The sequence goes on along the minus strand of JAGKTI010033871.1, from coordinate 1,795 downwards.
TTGAGAAGAGCTGTATGTGAGGAGCCTCCCGACACATGAGAGATGTACTCTACACAAGGGCAAATAAACCGGTGTATAAAGTCAACGACTGCGCAGGGGTAAAGAAGTTACAGAGTCGGCTTAGCACACCTAATCTCATGGAAGCAGATTTTACAAGAAATATAGTATGATCTTTCCAAGATAAATCCCGAGGGAATGAAACCCCAAGTATGTTTAAGGATGATGCAGGATTCAGCTGGATATTATTAAACATTAGTGGGTGCTCCTGTGGAAGATTTTGTCGGGTTGATTTGAGTAAGAACTCAGTCTTGGATGCATTAAAAACAATAAGATTATTTTTACCCCAATCAGAGATACGAGCCAAGTCAGACATTAGGTGTGCCATAGCCTCATCCCTTGTTTGTTGAAGTAACTGCTGAGATGGACAATGCAGGAACTGAATGGAAAGGTGAAGGGTGGAATAACCAATGTATGAGTGGATAGGGTTGGATGTACTGCTTGAAGGGTCATTAATGAATAAATGGAAGAGAGTTGGTGATAGGACAGAGCCCTGAGGAACACAACTGTTGAAAGATCTAGGAGAAGAACGGTGGCCATCTACAACTTCAGCTACAGAACGGCCAGAAAGGAAGCTGTAGATGAATTTACAGATAGAAGGGTAGAAACTGTAAAGGTTCAATTTGGAAATTAAAGATATGTGCCAGGCTGGATCGAAAGCCTTTGAGATGTCAAGTGCAATGGCAAAGCTTTCGCCAAAGTCGCGAAAGGACGATGACCAGGAGTCTGGAAGGTAGGTGAAAAGCTCGCCAGTGGAGCGTCCCTGACGGTACCCATACTGATAATCAGAAAGAGGGTTGTGACAGGAAAGATGTTTAAAATTTTTCTGTTAAGAAAAGACTCGAAGACTTTTGAGACACAGGATGTTAAAGCAGTTGGGCGATAGTTAGAAGGTTGGGAATGGTCACCATTCTCTGGGACAGGCTGAGTGAGTGCAAACTTCCAGCAAGAACGAAAGGTGCAAGCTGACTGAAAAAGGCGAAAAAGTTTACCGAGGCAGCGTGTAAGCACAGAAGCACAGTTCTTGAGGACAACAGGAGGGTCCCTATCAGCCCATATGCCTTGTTAATATTGAGGCCAGTAGTTGCAGAAATTTTAATGTCAGCCATGGGGAAGTCAGAGGGGGGAAATGATGGAGGAACAGCACTGGAATTGTCGAAGGTGGAACTGGAGGAGTAAGTCTGAACGAAGGGATCTGCTTTATCAGCAGAAGAAATAGCTACAGAGCCATCAGAGTAGAAAAGAGAAGGAAAGGATGATGAGGTAAATTTGTTAGAAAGGTTTTTGGCAAGGTGCCAGAAGGAGCAGGAAGAGTTCGAGTTAGAGAGCTGAGAGCATTTAGAACGGAATAAATTATTTTTAGCAGAGCAGAGAATAGACTTAGCACGATTCCGGGCAGAAATATAAAAAATTGATTCAGGGGTGGGTTGGCTCCAGTACATTTTATAGGCCCTCTCCTTGTTGTGGACAGGATTAGAACAAGCGTGATTAAACCAATTTTTTTTTATTGCATTAGTCAAAGGACATGAGAAAGTAATGTATGCTTCCATGCCCGAGAGCATAACCTCCGTAATGCGCAAGACACACTCAGATGGCTCCCGGCTATTGAAGCAATAATCATTCCAGGGAAAATCAAAGAAGTACAGCCCGAGGGCCTCCAAATCGCTAGCTCCAAAGGGCCACAATCGGCATTTCATTGGAGGGTCCACAGGCTGTACTGGTGCTACAGTCTACTCCT
>JAGKTI010033870.1:0-11577 GCA_018397915.1 Birgus latro | reverse complement strand
GTGCCTAAAGTAACCACAAGCAAGGACAAACGTGTGGAAGTGATTACTTTATACAAAGCTGGCCACAAACTCCCATTTATTGCAAATCAGTTGGTGTTAGACTGAGGACAGTGCAGAGACTGGTGAAGCGGTTCAAGGACAGTGGGGAGGCCATTCCTCCCACTGCACTTCCCAAGCCTGGGAGACCTCGTAAGACAACCTTGAGGACCCGTCAGCTGATCTCAAGGCAAGTTAGCAAGGTTCCAAGGCTAACAGCACGGGATTTAAAAGAAAAGAACCCACAGTTGCTGGCAGATGTGTCTGTCAGAAGTGTGCAGCAGCTGTTGCTTGACGATCTGGGCTACAGGAGTTTTTGTGCTCGTAAAAAACCACTGCTAACTGCACTTCAGAAGAAAAAGAGAGTAAATTTTTGTAAGAAATATCTTGCCTGGAGTGAGGAGCAATGGAAAACTGTGCTTTGGAGTGATGAGTCAACATTTACTGTCACTGGTACTCCTTCATCACGAGTGTACCGCAAACCAGGCAGTGACCCCCTGGATCCTAAGTACACTTCCAAGTTTGTTAAATACCCAGCCTCGCTCATGGCTTGGGGCTGCTTTACATATTATGGTGTTGGTAGGTTGGTAATTCAACCTGCATATGAAAAAGTGAACCAGAACAATTATTTGGAGCTCTTATGTGATGTTTTAAGTGACTCTTTTGATAAAACCAAGGCAAGAGTATTTATGCAAGATTCTGCCCCTCCACATGTTGCAAAGTCAGTGAAACAGTGGCTAACAGACTGTGAGGTTCCCTTTATTCGAGATTGGCCCGGAAACAGCCCAGATATCAATCCCATTGAGAATTTATGGGCGCACATGAAGCAGCAGCTGCGTAGTATGGACACATCATCTTTGCCTAAACTTGAGGCTGCAGCTATGGAGCAGTTTTAGTCCGTCTGTTCTGCAGAACTACATCATCAGTCTCCCCAGACGCCTTAAGAAGATAATAAAGGTGAAGGGGAATGCCAGTAAATACTAAATTCAATGGTGAGTGTTAATTTATTTGTTTCTCCTTCCTAACCACAAGAATGTTTTCTTGTTTTAAGATGGCGTCAACACTTTCCGCGCCTACTGTATATTATATCCGCCCCTCTCCCGGTGACGACTCACGGACCTGCCTGGAACCACTGTCTGACTCACTCCTTCTTCATTTCTGTAACATTCGCGGCCTTTCCTCTAACTCTCGCTCTGTTGAGCACCACCTTTTCTCCTCTAAACCTCACCTTCTATTTCTCTCTGAGACTCAGCTGTCTGAGGTAACTGACAGCAAACCCTTTTCTATATCCTCCTACATTCTCTATTCTCATTTCAAAGCCAAAGGTGGCTGTTGTGGATATGTACGCAATGATCTGTCTTGCTCTCGTGTTCCTGGACTTGATTCTTCTGAATTCTCTACTCTCTGGCTTCGGCTTTCCAGTCATTCTCTGACTAAATATATCTGTGCTGTTTCCTTATCTCCTAATTCTGCTGACTATCAAAAATTCTTTGACTATCTTACTTCTATGATGGAACACATTCTATCCAGTTCTCCTCTCTTTGAAATCTCCATTCTAGGAGTTTTCAATATTCACCACCACCTTTGACTCTCCTCTCCTTTCACTGATCCACCTGGTGAACAAGCCTACATCTTTTTTATCCTTAATGACCTAGAGCAGCTTGTACAGCACCCTACACGTGTCCCTGACTGCCTTGGAGAGAGTTCCAACATACCTGACGTTTTCCTAACGACTAATCCTGCATGCACTGTTAATCTTTTCTCTCCATTGGGCTCTTCCAGTCATAACCTTATTACCTTAACCTGTCCTATCGCTCCGGTACAGCCTGTGGACCCTCCAAAGAAACGCTGCCTGTGGCACTTTGGAGCTGCAGATTGGGAGGCCCTCAGGCAGTACGTCTTTGATTTTCCTTGGAATGATTATTGCTTCCATGGCCGGGAGCTGTCTGAGTGTGCCTTGCGCATTACGGAGGTTATTCTCTCAGGGATGGAAGCATACATTCCTTTCTCATATCCTCTGACTAATGCAAGAAAGCCTTGGTTTAATCACGCTTGTTCTAATGCTGTCCGCAACAAGGAGAGGGCCTTTAAAAGGTACCGGAGCCTACCCACCCCTGAATCACGTCTTTTTTTATATTTCTGCCTGGAATCTACCTAAGTCTCTTCTTCGCTCTGCTAAAAATATATTCATCCATGCTAAATGTTCCCAACTCTGCAACTCAAATTCTTCTTGCTCCTTTTGGCACCTTGCCAAATACCTTTCTAACAACTTTACCTCATCATCCCTCCCTCCTCTTTTCTGCTCTGATGGCTCTGTAGCTATTTCTTCTACTGATAAAGCAGATCTCTTTGCTCAGACTTTCTCCTAAAATTCTACCTTAGACGATTCCGATGCTGTTCCTCCATCACTTCCCCCCTCAGACTTCCTCATGACTGACATTAAAATTTATTCAGCTGATGTATTTTCTGCCATCACTGGCATCAGTATTAACAAGGCATATGGGCCTGATGGAGTCCTTCCTGTTGTCCTCAAAAACTGTGCTTCTGTGCTTACACCCTGCCTAGGTAAGCTCTTTTGCCTTTGTGTATCCAATTGTACTTTTCCTTCTTGCTGGAAGTTTGCTCTCATTCAGCCAGTCCCAAAGAAGGATGACCATTCCCAACCCTCTAACTATCGTCCAATTGGTTTAACATCCTGTGTCTCAAAAGTTTTCGAATCAATTCCTAACAGAAAAATTTTAAAACATCTTTCCTGTCACAACCTTCTTTCTGATTGTCAGTATGGGTTCCTTCAGGGACACTCCACTGATGATCTTCTCACCTACCTTTCAGACTCCTGGTCATCCTCCTTTCGTGACTTTGGCAAAAGCTTTGTCATTGCGCTTGACATCTCAAAGGTTTTCAATCAAGTCTGGCGTAAATCTTTGATTTCGAAACTGCCCTCCTACGGTTTCTATCCTTCTATCTGTGCCTTCATCTCTAGCTTCCTTTCTGGTCATTCTATAGATGCTGTTGTAGACTGCCATCGTTCTTCTTCCTAGACCTATCAACAGTGGTGTTCCTCAGGGCTCTGTCCTATCATCTAATCTCTTCCTTTTATTCATCAATGACCTTCTAAGCTGTACATCTAACCCTATCCACTCATATGCTGATGATTCCACCCTCCACCTTTCCATTCGATTTCCGCAACATCCATCTCAGCAGTTACTTCAGCAAACAAGGGATGAGGCTATGGCACACCTAATGTCTGACTTGGCTCGGTCCTGCATCATCCTTGAACATGCTTGGTTTCATTCTCTCGGGATTTGTCTTGGAAAGAACATATTACATCTCTTGTGAAATCTGCTTCCCAGAGATTAGGTGTGCTAAGCCAACTCCAAACTTTCTTTACCCCTGCACAGTTTTTGACCTTGTACACGGGTTTTATTCGCCCGTGTATGGAGTACAACTCTCATGTGTGGGGAGGCTCCCCACATGCAGCTATTCTCAATAGGGTGGAGTCAAAGGCTTTTCGTCTCATTAACTCTCCTCTTCCTACTGATTCCCTTCAACCTTTGTCTCTTCGCCACACTGTTGCATCTTTATCTCTCTTCTATCGCTACTTCAACTGTCACTGTTCCTCTGAACTGTCTTCTTGCATCCCTCCACCCCTACGACGGGCACGTAGTACCCGTCTAGCAACAAACTCTCATCCCTTTTCTGTCCAGCTCTCTAATGCAAGAGTTAACCGTTACTCCCAGTCCTTCATTTATGCAACTGGTCAACTCTGGAACTGTCTCCCTCTGTCTGTATTTCTTACTTCCTCTGATCTCCAGTCTTTCAAACGCAGTGTGTCCAGACATCTCGAAATGATTGGATCTTGAATTTGGCTCTCTTTTGTTTTGTTTGTGCTTTTTCTTGGAAGGAACAGTATGCGGGCCCTGGCCTTTAGTTCCTTCTTCCTTGCATTAAAAAAAAAAAAAAAAATCCTCCTTTCCTTTCGTACTCGTGTGATGTAAATCCTCAAATACATCAGTGCTTGTGATATCTCCCCTGTTCCTTGTGTACCGATTAATAGATAGCGCCGTCTCCTCTCACCGATTACAGATTGATTCTCTTCCTTCATATTGTTTGCAAAACGAGTGTGCTGTGAAGCCATTCGGCTCACTTCTGCCTACGCCTGTTACATTAACATTCCCTCTCTCCTCTTATTTCCCGTAATCCGAGCGCACTCTGGCTGGTCCACTAGAATGTTCCATCTTTTCGTATACTGTGTTTAGCTAGATAGGATTTTGAGTTTACGCATATTTAGCCCTTAGAAAATTTTGAATGTTATTCCCCTTTTTGAATAGTGTGTCAATTTATGTATAATCTTTGAGTTAATTGTAGATTCAGGCTTGAGAGAATATTCTGTGGAGGTAATATCTTAGTGATTCTTCCCAAAGAGTCCGTCCGAGGCCACGGGACCGCTGGGTTCATACATGTTAGTATCATTTGTAATATTGGTTAATGGGTGAGATTCATATCCCCGGAAGTGATAAAACCTAAAACAGTGGAGCCCCACAGATAGCGTTTTTTTGAGTAGCGAATCCATGGATAGCGACAGGAATGAAACTATCTCATAGCGATTAATGCTGCACGGTTAGCGTAAATCCGCTAGGCATTTAACACGTAGCGACTGGTAACACTGGTGAGTGTGAGTCTATCGTCATTCAGTTCATTGACCCATGTGGAGTGAAAGTACGTATCTTAAGCTTTTCTTATAGCTAATCTCCAACTATCTCTCACCTACCAAATTTTACAGTTTTAAATTTTTCCTTTACCTTTACTTTTCTCTTGGGGGGATGCTGGTATCTAGGCGATACTGACGGGTGGAAGGTGAACCTCCCCGCAGTTACCCCAAGAAGAAGATTGTTTGTTTATCCACGCACCGCGCATTCATTCAGCTTGTCACAGTCTCGCCATTGTTAAAGTTTTTTGTGACCTTCCATTTATTGTCTGGCTACTGAGTGTTCTAATATCATGGCTTCAACTTCGTGGGCTGGCCCAAGTGGTGGTGGTGGCCCATGGAAAAAACAGGAAGTGCTGGTAATGTTAAAGTGACCGAAAAGGCCAGACAATACATTTGTAGCAAGCCAAAGAAACAATACTGCATGGAGGAAAAGAAAAAGATAATTTTTTGAATAGGTAGTATACGTTTATCTTATTACAATACTGAAGAAATGTGACATGACACTGATGGGTAATGAAGGAAATTAGGGGTATAGCTGAAGGAGTCCAGGACTGTATTAATTTTTTTAGGTAAGAAGTTTGCCCCTCGGGTAGCGATTTCATGGATAGCGGCCATTTTGGTGGACTAATAAGGTCGATATCCAAGGGGCCCGACTGTATATCAGTGCCGTCTAGAGTGTTGGTTTAGTTGAGGAGGTTATTGTATTCGTGGACGACAATATCTATCTGAGTACTGTACTTATACGTATGTGAAAGACACTCTATTAGTGTGTGATAATATCAGTCTGAGTATTTATACAATTGTGAAGGACACTATATTAGTGTGTGTTAATATCAATCCGAGTGTTTATACAAATGTGAAGGACACTCTATTAGTGTGTGTTAATATCAGTCGGAGTATATATACAATTGTGAAGGACACTTTATTAGTATGTGATAATATCAATCTGAGAATTTTATTCAATTGTAAAGATCACTATATTATTGAACGATTATCTCATTCTAAGTATTTATTCATTTGGGAAATTTCATACTCATGCTTATCTGCTTCTTTCGAATTCTAACTTACTGGTGAAGAACCATACTCCTAAAAGTATTAATCCTAATTACTTAGTCTGCCTAGTGGTATTCTCAGTGCGAAGAGGAATTTATCTTTCAGTTCCTAGTAATTCGTAGTCTGCAGAGCAATCTGTTTTTTTTTTCTTGTTATTTTGTTTGTTTCTTTTTTTTTGTATGTTTATTATTAGTAAATATTAGGTTAAGTCTCACTGAATTTGAGTTGTACCATCCCCTAAGGAGAATTAAGCTTGAGATTGAGTGGCCCGCAAGGTGTTCATTTCATTTTCTTTTGGTTTTGAAGGCTCCAACATGCTTGCATGCATCGGCATTGGTCACCTAATGGCGGCTCTCCATGCTTCTCGATCCCTGGCAGCCTCCCTGTTCAGTCCCTTAACCCTTAAGTCACACTTAGGGGAGGCGGTAGCTCGATCGGTAGAGAGTTGGCTTGCGGTCCCGTGGGACCCAGGTTCGAATCCTCGCTGGTGCAGGGAACAGTTTAAGGATTTGAATTTCATTAAATCAGGCTTTACTGATCTACCAGAAGACCCGCCGACATGTCGTAAAAATGACCCCGCTAGTACCAATACACCAGTCCTGTATGAGACAGCCCTAGCATGTATTCAATATGGACGGTGGGTGTTAAGCGCCGAAGTGGTGACATGTAGATTGTAGGAGGACGACTGGGCCTTGATAGCAGGCTGTGAAGCCTATGCCCAGAGTCGGACACATAAAAAAAAAAAAAAACTTAATGACCTCGTCCCATGTCTTTCTCGGTCTACCCCTCCCATCCCTTCCCCCAGTATTAACACTTCTCACCCTCTGTACCCAATTATCATGCCCCATCCTCACCACATGTCCAAACCACCTCAGCCTACCTCTTCTCATCACAACACCAATACACTCCAGTCCCATCCTACCTCTCAACTCTTCCATCGTAAACCCAGCCCCCCCCAGGCCTTGCACACAGGGACGCACTGCACATCCACCTAATCATTGTCATTTCTATATGTTTAAACCTGCAAATATCCTCTTCCTTTACTGCCCAGGTCTCACTACCATACAGCATCACACTCCTAACACATGCTGCATACAAAGACCCCTTAGCACGTAAGGAGAGTCCTCTCAATGTCAGGAGAGGCAACAACTCCCTGAACTTCTTCCAACCACTTCTCACCCTAGTAACCGAGCTAACTCCAGCCCCACCTCTGGCACATAACATGTCTCCCAAATAACAAAACTCCTCCACACACTAAAGAGACTCACCTGCAAGTTCAACCCTCTCACGCCTAACAATCTCCACCTGCTCTCCCCAACACGCCGCACACATGAAATCAGCATTATCTCGCAGTCTACCTCTAATACCACTACATCTCTTGTGCACCCATTTATCACAAACACTACTCATGATGGAATTACTTCCCACACCCTTGTGTTAAACTGCACATGGCCACTCTCCCTCTCCTCTGATTGTACCACCACCAACCCTAGATATCATCACTTTTGTTTTGTCTGCATTTACCCTTAAGCCCTTGTTCCCCATACCATCTCTCCACTTCTTAAATCTTTCCTCCGCCTCCTTTTCATTCTCTGCAGTCAACACCAAATCATCAGCATACAACATCTCCCATGGGAGTCCATCTCTGAAGTCACGTGAGAGGGCTTCAAGCACCATGATACACAACAAGGGACTCAAAACTGACTCCTGATGCACACCAACATTCACGGAAAACTCATCACTCAAAACTCCATTCACTCTTACCTGGGTGCGAGCACCCATGTACATGGCCATAACCACCCTAACCAGCCACTCTTCCAACCCTAGCTTTCTTATTGCCCACTTCACCACCTCTCTAGGGACTCTGTCAAAGGCCTTTTCCAAATCAACAAAAACAAAATACAATTCCCTTTTCTTTCCAATATATTTTTCCTGAAGCTGTCGAACAATGAATATGGCATCAGTGGTCCCCCTGCCTGGCATAAACCCAAGCTGCATCTCATCGATATTCACTCTTTCTTAAATCATACCTTCTGGAACTCTCTCCATTACAGTAAGACCTTACTATAACGCACTAATTGGGACCCAAGCTATTCCGAAAAATGCGAAATTCCGATAAAAGCGACATCCGGACTGTCCCCTGCTAATCCAGACTTTTTCTTACATATCAGACATTAGTCCGGATTGCACCATTGGTTTTTAAACTGTTTTCACCACCAGTGCAGTGCTGTACTGTATTATACCTTCACTGCATTAATCATATTGTATAATAATACTGTTCTGTACACTGATAAACATGTCTTTTACTTGTCTTATTGCGGAAAACATAGCTGAAGTGGTCAGGCAGTCCGGACTGCTTCTGGCTTTATCAGACTTTTTCCGATATATAGGAGTTTATTCCGGTAGCTCCTCGAGTCCGATAAAAGCGAATTCTGGTCTATTGAAGTCCGTTGTATCGAGGTTTTACTGTACTTTCATTATCTGATGTAAGAGCTTTATACCTCTGTAATTTCCCCTTTCCAGGGCATCACCCTTTCCTTTGTACACATTTACAATTACACTCTTCAGCCAATCATCTGTAACAACACACTCATATATAATCATATTTATCAGGTCAGTGACTAACCTCACCCCAGTATCCCCTGAGCCCTTCAACATTTCGGCAGTCAACCCAGACACACCTGCCATCTTCCCCACCTGCATCCTGCCTATTGCCTCACTCACAGTAGCAGCGTCAATCAAAGGCCAAGGGCCAAACACTGGATCAGCTGGCTCCAAACCTTCTCTATCCCAATCAAACTCCTCATTCAACAACCAGCTATAATGCTTTCTCCATGCATCTTTAATATCCTCACCGTTCACCACTACCCATCCATCATCATTCTTCACACACTGCACACCTACAATGTCCCGATTATCCCTCTTCACCTGATTTGCCACCCTAAAAATCATATTTTTCCTTTCTCAATGATTCAGATTATCAAGTAAAAGTCTCTGTGACTCAGACTTCGCCCTGTATACCTCTCTTCTAGCCCTGCTTTTGGCATCCAAGTACTCCTCCCTGTTACCACCCTTCTTCCATTCCTGGAAAAGCCTTCTTTTCTCCTTAACTGCAGCTTCTACACCCTCATCCCACACCAAAGGTGGTAGCTCGATCGGTAGAGAGTTGGCTTGCAGTCCCGAGGGACCCAGGTTCGAATCCTTGCTGGGGCAGGGAACAGTTTAAGGATTTGAATTTCATTAAATCAGGCTTTACTGATCTACCAGGAGACCCGCCGACATGTCGTAAAAATAACCCCGCTAATACCAATATATCAGTCCTGTATGAGACAGCCCTAGCATGTATTCAATATGGACGGTGGGTGTTAGCGCTGAAGTGGAGACATGTAGAGGTGTATGGTATGTAGGAGGACGGCTGGGCCTTGATAGCAGGCTGTAAAGCCTATGCCCAGAGTCGGACACATAAAAAAAAAAAAAAAAAGCTACTTTATGTCTTGGTGGGCCTCTTGTCCAACCGCATATTGCATCGGTAACTCTCAAGAGGTTGTTTTTAAGGGCTCTGTACTGTTCATTAACACCTCTATTTACGGCTTCCTGTTCAGCCACCACTCTCCTCACCTCACTATAAATGGCATCCCTTACTGATTGGTTTCCCAGCTTCCATATTTTCCTCCTAGGTACATATGTCCTCCTTCTCATCACTCGTTCCTTAAGCATCATGTCACAAATCAACAGTTTGTGGTGCTGCACACACTCCTCGCTTCCTATAACTTTAACATCCCTCACTAATCTCCTATCAACCCTCCTGACCATATCTTATTACCCACATACTCTTTAATAAGATCACGTTGCCCTATTTCTCTTATTCTCAAAGCACTTAAATTCCTCATCATTTTTCCTGGTGTAATAAATTCCCAGTATTGCGCTGGTGGTGGCAGCATACTCTCTAAGTCTCTGATCATTTTTGTAAGTGAAAAATCCATTATTACACTGGTGACAGCGATGACCGTTAATCACTCAACATTAATACGGAATCAAAAATTTTCAATACTACAGAATAACTGTGCAAACATGTCACATAACACCAACATACACTGAGTCTGACAAACAACCCTGTCAGCGTAGGCAGTCCTATCTCTTTGATCACAGTGGGGTCCCCCTTCACTTTAAACACATAACAGTATCCATCCATCCAGCCATCATCCAGTTCTATGTCGCCCCATGAAGAGCGTAGGAACCCAGGGCTAGGCAAGTTGGTCCTGACATTTAAGATGAGAGTGACCAGTCTCACTCATCCCAGAGTGACATTTATGTGAACAATAAACCCCAACCACCACTTGGATACAAACCTACAATCTGATTAGAGCGCCTTAATTACCCACTAAACCACCAGACACCATAATTTGGTTATGTGGTTACCACTCAGCATAGTAAATGGTTTCCTGGTGTACAGGTAACCATTGGCTTGTCACTCACTGTAGACTCTCCCATAGGCAGAAGGAAGAGGAAAGAATGAAGAGAAGAAAGACAGAAGAGGGAGTGTAAAGTAGCCTGTTGGAGAGAAAGATAGAAGAGGAAGGAGAGAAGAGAGGAAAGGACAGACACCCAAAGCAGCACTACATTGAATGAGTGGATGGTGAGTGCCCTCACCACTGTATCAAGAAAAAAAACTACGTACACAGGGCTAGATGGCATCAGCAACCTTTACCTGAAACACTTAGTACCACAAGGCATCCAGGCCCTCACAAACCTCAACAACTACTCATTTGCACACTGTAGCATTCCCAGCATTTGCTGTATGTAAATGTAAAAAGGACTCTGCACACTTTTCTGGGTGCAGACCTGTAACACTACTGAGCACACCATCCAGAATTACTGAATGCTCATTCTCAACGGAGTCACTCCCCATGTCTCTCTTGCTTTTTCACAGCATAGATTTAGAGCACTACACCCTACAAACACCTTATTAACTAATCTCATGCTTGTGATAGGGAGAGCTGGAGCTCCTTTCACTAGCTACCTAATCATCCTCCTTTGCTGACCTTTTGAGTGTGACAGTAACATGGACAGTAGACCAGCATACTCTCCCAAACATTTCCTCTAACTATCATATGCACTACACCACATGCACTTTACATATCACACAACGTATCCCACTACGTTACAGGGGTTGACGCCAGCAAGGGCATGCGGCCAGAAAACTTTGCCCCCGCTACCTAGTGGCGGACTTTCGGGGGGAGGCTCGACAGGGGTTCCGCCGGCATAGATCACGGGTCCGGGGCGAGATGGGGCTCGAACCTGTGCTAGAGGGTACAGGGCATTGCGGTTCCCAGGCTGTCGCTTCCGCTCAATAGAGAGGGGCCCGAACCTGGGAGTAGCGCCCCAGGAGGCTGCCCTATCAGTGGGTGTATAATGGCGGGGCAGTTGCAGTGCCAAGGCGCGCTTGGAGGGTGTCCCTGCAGGTGTCCTGGCAGGGTGCCCCGAGGCCACTACCACAGCCACTAGTAAGCTGGTGGGCTAGGGGTCCCAGATCCATTGCCTGGACCTAGGACTGTGCAATGGGCTGGGCCTTTGGAATGTTTACCCCCCTTTATCTTACCGACTATGACCAAGTACAAATATATGCATCAAAGCAAGCCTGAGGACAGCAAATCACCCAGGGGGTTTAGGGTGGGTTCGTGGAATGTGAGAAGTTTGAGGGGAAGAGCGGGGGAAGTTGTTGAGGCATTTAGTAGGAGGTGGGTGGATGTGGCTTGTTTGCAGGAAGTCCGGTACAG
>JAGKTI010033869.1:0-11577 GCA_018397915.1 Birgus latro | reverse complement strand
TATGTGAGTGAGGTGGAGGGGGCGAGAGGGAGGGGGAGGCCGAGGATGAGATGGAGGGATGGAGTGGAGAGGTATATGAGAGAGGGGGGTGTGAGTTGGGAGCGTGGTAGTGAAATGGCAGGGGACAGAGTGACATGGAGGCGATTTGTTTGTGGCCACCCCATTCGGGATTGAGGCGTCTGGCATGATCAGCTGATAAAGAAATATAAGCTGCATGAGTCTTTCCTTTCAAAACATTCAGCAGCAATACTGTCCAAGAGTCTTTTGGCCACGAGAGACGAGCTGCTACCTTTTCAAGCATATAGAAGTACTTAGTGACATCTTGCTTATTAAAGGGAGGTACTGTACACCCCCCTATTATGTTCCTACATGGGCGGCATAGATGCTGGTGTACTAGGGATTCGCGTACTAGGAATACGTAAACCAATGGGAAAATTAACATATGGGCAGCACTTCCCTCTATCAGTGACCTTTTTGACCCGTTTGAAGGAAAATATCTAAGACGTATACAGTACAGTAGAGTACAATCTCACCAATAATGTCTAATTGGTGCCAGAAAATGGCACCAATTAGACGTGGAGTTGGGGGAGGAGGCGGCTGGTGAGTCAGGTGGGGCAGTGGGGATGGAGGGGATGGCGGCAGGTAAGTCAGGGAAGGTGGTGAGGGGAGGATCCTCCATCTCCTCCTCGCTACTGCTCACATTTTTGGCAATTTCCTTCACCTCTTCTTGTTTGTCTGTTTCATTCCTCATCATGTTATGGACATAATTTCCATAACAAGATGAGGAATGAACCAGACAAACAAGAAGAGATGAAGGAAATTGCCGAAAATGTGAGCAGTAGCAAGAAGGAGATGGAGGATCCTACCTCACCACCTCCCCTGACTTGCCCGCTGCCGTCCCCTCCACCTCTACTGGTTTGTAGTATAACAACTTGGCATTTGTGGAATAACCGTCATTCATGTCAATCCAAACTTTATTATAGAAATTGGGTGATGTGATGAGGGTGGCACGTAGTGGAGAGGCAAGGGTTCATACTGGAAAACACCGTTTTTTTCTCCTGGTGCCTCACGTTGTGTGGGTTGACTTGCGTGGCCTGGTTAATAACATATGAAAAATAAAAAATATTTAAAAATTGGTCCTCGCACAGTAGGTGTTTCACGTACTAGGAACTCGCGTACTAGGAGGATGTACTGTACCAGCTTAATGTTCCTAGCAACATCAAAGGAGTCCCTGGCAGATGAACTACTAGGTAGAGGTGAACCATCAGAGTGTTTCAGTCAGATTTCGTGATCCATTTCCTTTTGTCTCATTTGAGCTTGTAATTCAAATTCTTTCATTTTAGCATTCCATTCTTGCTTTCTCATTTTGGCTTGCACTTTTAGTTCCCTCAGCTTAATTCTAGCTAACTCAAGTTGCACTTTGTCACTAGTATCATGAGCAGGAAAATCACTAGGTCCAGGTATCTTTGATGCCAAAGGCTCAGGGTCAACACCTTGTGCAGTATCAAATGGTTCAGAACCAACTATGGAGGACTCACTTTGCTCAAACATGGTGTCCAATATTAAATCAAATAACTTAATAATTGAGTCAGGAAATCTCAAATGTAAGGCCTGGGCAAGCAATTTGAGCTCATGTTTTGTGAGTGTTTTCACTCTGGTTGGGGTAGGCTTCGAATCAAAAGCTGTTTTCACATCACTGTCACTCATTGGGGTCATGATAACTGATCAAAGTTAAGTAGGTAACAGTAAGCATTGTGTATGTGGCCAAGGTTATTAGTATGTCACAGAGCTATCCTGCGAAGTCACCAGATTGGTATGGAGGTATATATTACTGTGCACTCTTAACCCTTAATCACCAAAAGGGGTAAGATAAAGCTCACAAGAAAACTAACTTAACTTTACTGTACACTGTAACATACATACATCAAAGAAGAAACCAGGATTCATTAGGGGATTTCATTTTGGCTTCAGAATACAATTATAAAACTAGTTGTTTCTCACTCTGGTTAGTAGCATATAAAAAATAATAAAAAATAGGTCGTCGCGCACTAGGTGTTTCGCGTACTAGGAACTCACTTACTACTGTACTAGCTTAATGTTCCTAGCAACATCAAAAGATTCCCTGGCAGATGAACTACTAGGTAGAGGTGAACTATCAGAGTGTTTCAGTCAAATTTCATGATCCATTTCCTTTAGTCTCATTTGAGCTTGTAATTCAAATTCTTTCATTTTAGCATTCCATTCTTGCTCTCTCATTTTGGCTTGCACTTCTAGTTCCCTCAGCTTAATTCTGGCTAACTCAGGTTGCACTTTGTCACTAATGTCATGAGCAGAAAAATCACTAGGGCCAGGTATCTCTGATGCCAAAGGCTCAGGGTCAACACCTTGTGCAGTATCAAATGGTTCAGAACCAGCTATGGAGGACTCACTTTGCTTAAACATGGTGTCCAATATTAACCTGAGGCGTCCCGTCGACTTACGGGTATGTCGCAACGTTTTGTCAGGGTGACACCCATTGACGTACTGGTACGTCGCACAATTGCAAGGTCAGTCATTTGCACATTTTTCAATTTTCATGGGTTATTTTTTGTAGGCATATGTGGGAGACCTTCCTCTACCTGCTGTCAAGCGGGGATACTGCCTGGCCCTTCCTGCCCCCCCCCCCCTTCCCCACACACTCGGCAGTTCACCTGTTAGCGTTGAACTGGCCAGTAAGGACATGTTGCGCCACAGTCTCTCCAATGACAAAATTCACGGTGAAAGTGATTCCTGAGGTGGAGGACAAAGAAATAAAGAAGCTAGAGGAAGAAACAAACAATTGATGAGATGATAATGTTGTAAAGGAAGGTGCTATATGTGGATGTGTTTGGTGAGTGAACAGTGCTTATATTGCATATATTATTGTGTGAAAACCAGTATAGTTTTGTACTACACATAATTTCGTACCAAATAAATAAATACATAGGTAATTTAAAGTGGCTTGAATTAGTTTACCCTCCCATAGTTTGTATTCTTTGAAGCCAGGTACCCTGAGAGAGAACGAGAAGGTAAGGCTGACTGTCGCCCGTAGCAACATTTATAAGCTCAGGAGGGCGATTTCTCTATGAATTTTCGATGTTTCTCACCAGATGCAGAGGTCTGAGCCCCCCCCCCCCCCAAAAAAAAAAAAAAAAAAAAAAAAAATTGCTTGGGATTGAGGGATATCGGAGGTGGGAAATCGGTCGAGACGTGACAGGTTAAACTTGGTAACTTAGTGATTGAGTCAGGAAATCTTAAATGTAAGGCCTGGGCAAGCAATTTGAGCTTGTGTTTTGCGAGTGTTTTCACTCTGGTTGGGGGTGGGCTTAGAATAAAAAACTGTTTTCACATTACTATCACTCATTAAATGAGGTTCATGATAACTGATCATAGTTAAGCAGGTAAGAGTAAGCACTGTGTATGTGGCCAAGGTTATTAATATGTCTCAGAGCTATCCTGGCAAGATTGCCAAATTATTATGGGGGTATATATTATTATGCTCTCTCAACCCTTAATCACCAAAAGGGGTAGGTAAAGCTCACAAGAAAATTAACTTAACTTTACTGTACACTATTACATACACACACCAAAGAAGAAACCAGAATTCGTTTTACAGAGGGTAATTCATTTAGGCTTCAGAATACAAATATAAAACTAGTTATTTCTTACCAAACCAGATTACAATCAGTGGAGGCTACACACATACTCAGTACTTGCAGAACTTGAGGAACTCGGAGACTCCAGATATAAATCACACACTAGTGTAGGTGGAGAAGTGAACCAAAAATGGGAAGTGGTCCACGAACAGTGTGTTTTGTAATCAAAGTCACGTCTTGAGCAGTATGTGAAAATATGAGGGAAAGTGTAACAAAATGTGACAAAAGTGTAAAGTGACTGTGACAAAAAGGTGTGAACTGTGTGTCTTAAAAGTGACTAAAAAGTGACGCTGTTGCTAGTTCCTGGAACTTATAAAGTAGCCTTACTCCATACCTTCAGCTAACTAGCCACTAGACTGATGGAAACAATATCTCCAGCCACTCACAGATACTAGACACACCTGCTACCAATGGGGGCATTACCCAACTCAGACATAACCAGTTGTGAGCCGTCAAGAAGTATTTAAGAGAATTCTGTTGGTAGTTACTCTTAATACGCTCCTCCCATACTCAAGTCACACTCACCGTGGTCAAGGACAGAGGGGCTCCAACTGTGCAAAATCTGGGCAAAACAACCAGCTTTATCTATCCCAGAGGCACAAAACTGACCACAAGGCAAACACAGCTGGGGTCGAGGGTTACCCTTACTGGCAGTAAACTGATAAGAAAAAGATTAGCCGTTTTCTTCATGGCTTGCCTCTCTCTCTCTCTACGTTATCTTCTCTTCTTCTATACATATTTTCTCTGTTGGGGTAACTACTCCAGTGACACCTTAACCACTTAACCGCGGGTTGGCAGTGTGGTGACGCTTGGGCGCAATGGATCTTACTGCGGGGCAGCAATTTTTTGATTCTGTGTTGTTTTGAAATTGCCTGTGCTTTCAAGTGGTGACTTGTATCATCTATCAGTACTGCCAATGTCCAACAATAGTCAGAGCTGCTGATGTCATCAGAACTCCCATCCATTGTTGACAATTTAGCCATTTTCCCCCATTCTAGACTCCCCTCCCTACCTCCCCTCCATTACCCTCTCCTATTGTTTGCTCAGCCGCGCTATGCTACGCAAATCTTCCCTGGATTTTTCCACTGATTTCATCCATTGAAATGAGCCCTATGCCATATTCTTATACAAAATAATATATATAAAAAAAATAAGGCAATTGATAGTGCCATACACCTGGAATTGGCTGATTTTCACTTCGCAACATCCCACGTGCACTCATTCGCTAATTTTCCTGCTTATTTCCTCTTGAAATATGCTGTATGACCTATTCTCATAATATAAATATATATAAGAAAGGAAGGGAGAAGCCTGAGTGATATTTACATTCACCTGGAACTACCTAATTTATTATGTACAGTAAGACCTCACTATAACGGACTAATTGGGGCTCAGGCCAGTCCGAAATATGCGATTTTCCGATAAAAGCGACATCCGGACTTTTTCCAATATATCAGACACTAGTACGGATTGCATCAGTGGTTTTCACCACCATTGCAGTATTGTACTGTGTTATACCTTCACTAACCTTATCCACTCATACGCTGATGACTCCACCCTTAACCTTTCCATTCACTTTCCGTAGTGTCCATCTCAGCAGTTGCTTGAACAAACAAGGGATGAGGGTATGGCACACCTAATGTCTGACTTGGTTCATAGCTCTGACTGGGGTAATAATAACTTTGTTGTTTTTAATGCTTCAAAACTCAGTTCTTTCATCTATGAACCTGACAGATCTTCCACAGGAGTACCCTTTAATTTTTAACAATATCCAGCTCAATCCTGTATCATCTTTCAACATACTTGGGGTTTCATTCTCTTGGAATATATCTTGGAAAGAGCATATTATCTCCCTCGTATAATCTGCTTCCAAGAGGTTGGATGTCCGAAGCCAATTCCGTACCTTCTTTACCCCTGCACAGTTGTTGCCTTTATACACCGGTTTTATTCACCCTCGTGTAAAGTACAACTCTCATGTGAGGGGAGGCTCCCTACACACACAGCCCTTCTCTGTAGGGTGGAGTCAAAGACTTTTCATCTCATTAACTCTCCTCGTATTATGACTCCCTTCAGCCTCTGTCTGTTTGCCACACTGTTGCATCTCTATCTCTTTTTTCTATTGCTACTTCAATCGTCACTGCTTCACTGAACTGTCTGGTTGCATCCCTCCATCACTGCGGCAGACATGTGGGACCCATCTAGCAATAAACTCTCATCCCTCTTCTGTCCAACTCTCTAATGCAAGAGTTAACTGCAACTCCCAGTCCTTTATGTATGTAGCAGGTCAGCTCTGGAACTGTCTCCCTGTCTGTTTTTCCTATTGCCTACGATCTCCAGTCTTTCATATGCAGTGTGTCCAGGCATCTTGAAATGAATGGATCTTGGATTTGGTTCTCTGTTATATTGTTTTTGTTTTTTCTTGGAGGGAGCAGTTTACAGGTCCCTGGCCTTTGGTTCCGTCTTCCTTGTCTTAAGAGAGAAAAAAAAATAGTTTTGAGAAAGCTAGACTTCGAAAACAAAGGAGTAAACATAGATGAAGAAAAGCTAAACCATTTAAGACTTATATGACATTGTCCTAATCTTAGAAACACCAGTGCCATTGCAAAAAATGTTAAATGACCTAGACAGAGAAAGCCTCAAAGTAGGGCTAAAGATGAACCGAAGTAAAACTAATGTTTAATCTAAATACTCCGAAGAGCATTGTTAGAATAAGTGAAGAAATTCTTGAGGTCGGGTTCAGTTATTTGGGACAAATGTTAATACTAATGAAAGACCATGATAGTAAAATAAAAAGATGCTTTACAATTGAATGAAAAGCTTTTGGTAAATATAGAGACATCATGAAAAGTAGCTTTCCAATATGCACGAAGCGATTCGTATTTAACGAATGTATAGTTCTGGCTATGACATATGGTTGTGGGACCTGGAAACAGACCGAATGAATGGAAAATCAACTAATCCATTCTCAAAGAGCAATGGAAAGGTCATTGTTGGGAATATCTTTAAGAGACTGGAAAAGATCAACTTGGCTGAGAGAGCAAACTAAAGTCAGAGGCATTTTAGAAGTTATAAAAGAAATGAAATGGAGGTGGGCAGGTATTGTAGCAAGAATAAGGGATAACTGATGGAGCAAGAGGTTCACTGACTGGACACCAAGAGATTGTAAGTGTAGCAGGAAAAGACAAGACAGGAGATGGAGAGATGAGATAGAGAAGTTTGCAGGCAAAATGTGGCAGAGATTGGCTCCATCAAGGAATTCATGGAGAAGGTTTGAGGAGGCCTTTGTTCAGCAGTGGACTTGCAATGGCCAATGATGATGATGATGATGATATTAAGGTCTGGTGGTGGTACTCTCAGAGGAGAGGTAGTGTGGCTGTGTGCAGTTCACCAGGGTGTTGGAAGTAACTCCATCTTGTGCATTGTTTGTGATAAGTGGGTGCATAAGAAATGTTGTGGTGTTATAGGCAGGGTGCAAAGTAAAGCTGATTTCATGTATGTGGTGGGTCAGAGAGAACATGTAGAGACTGTCAAGCAAGAAAGGATTGATCTTGCTGGAGAGTCACTTGTGTGTGTAGAGGAGTTTTGTTATTTGGGGGAGACATATGTTGTGGAGGTGAGGCTGGAGTTAGCTCTGTGGCAAGGGTAAGGGCTGGTTCATGGAAGTTCAGGGGACCGTTGCCTCACCTAACATTGAGAGGACTCTCCCTCTATACCAAGGGGTCTTTGTACATGGCATCTGTTAGGAGTGTAATGCTGTGTGGTAATGAAACGGGTACAGTAAAGGAAGAGGATATTTGCTGATTCAGACATACAGATATAGCAGTGATTAGATGGATGTGTAGTGCATCTTTGAATGCGAGGCTGAAGGGGCTTGGATTATGACTGAAGAGTTGATAGGACGAGTGGGACTGCAATGTGTTGGTGTTGTGATAAGGAGGGGTAGATTAAGTTTAAGCATGTTGAGAGAGTGGAGGATGACAGTTGGGTGTGGAAGGTGAGAAATGTGATTGCATGGGGTAGGGAGGCAGACCAAAAAAGACCTGGGATCAGGTTCTAGAGCAGGGAGGCACAACCGGCTGCCCACGGGCCGCATGTGGCAAGCAACCCTCTGGCGGCCCTTAGTAGGTAATAAAAGGTAAAAAATAATAAAATGTAATAAATTGATAATTAGCAGTTCAGATAATAATTCAAAATGTGCCGTGGACCCAGAACTGGACGAGAAGTGAACGCATCAGCCACCGTGTCTAGACATTAGTCACTCTAGACGGGAGTCTGTGTGCCACACTGCCGAGTCGACGACCTCACTGCCTGAGTACCGACAGACGTTATTAGGAACTCTTTCAGAGAGGATTGATTACTCTTGCTCACAATGGCTGCTAGTACTTCTACTGGAAAAAATGCAACTCGGAAAAGGAAACTAGAAGATGAACACAGAAAATTTCATGAAATATGGACAGTAATCCCTCCAATATCCGATGTAATAGAGCCAAAGGCATGTCCGAATATTGGTTTTGTCCGGATATTGGTCCTGAAGCTCCAGCACTGGTTTTTCATGACCCTAACCTAACCTAACCTAAATCAGAAAACTACCTTCCTACCTCCCTACTGGACATGTATAGCACTTATTTAGGTCCCTTTTCACATAAATAATGCACATATAGCGTGAATTTATTGAATTTTAACCAAAAAATGATGATTTAGAGGTGAGTGAGTCATAGGAGCTCAGAACTTGCCAGCATAGTATAAGTAAGTATCAGACATGGAAATCATCTTTTCTCACATTTTATGCACTAAATTATTGGATACAAAGCATCAGATACAGTAAATGATGTTAATTGTTACCAGAAAAATGGTTAGGTTAGGTTAGGTTAGGTTATGGCCAGACATGAAATTCACTGCTTCCACCTTTTTCCTAGCTGGTGCACTTAAGAACCATGCATGAAAGAATAAAATTAAAAGCAGGAAATTATGACTAACATTTTTGGTAATTTATTAACACTTGTACAGCATGATGAAAACAGGTTAGGCATGAAAATCTTTATGGTAACCATAGGTTAGGTTAGCTTAGGACCGGACATAAAATTAACTGCTTCCACCTTTTTTCTAGCTGTTTTACTTAAGAACCATGCATGGGAAAATTAAATTGCAAGCAGGAAATTATGATTAACATTTAGGGTCATTTCTTAACACATTAACAGCATGATGAAAACAGGTTAGGCATGAAAATCTTTATGGTAACCATAGGTTAGGTTAGGTTAGGACCGGACATGAAATTAACTGCTTCCACCTTTTTTCTAGCTGTTTTACTTAAGAACCATGCATGGAAAAATTAAACTGCAAACAGGAAATTATGATTAACATTTTTGGTAATCTTTTAACACATTTACAGCATGATGAAAACAGGTTAGGCATGAAAATCTTTATGGTAACCATAGGTTAGGTTAGGTTAGGACTGGACATGAAATTAACTGCTTCCACCTTTTTTCTAGCTGTTTTACTTAAGAACCATGCATGGGAAAATTAAATTGCAAGCAGGAAATTATGATTAACATTTTTGGTAATCTCTTAACACATTTACAACATGATGAAAACAGGTTAGGCATGAAAATCTTTATGGTAACCATAGGTTAGGTTAAATTAGGTTATGACCAAATATGAAATTCACTGGCTCCCACCTTTTTCCTAGCTAGTGCACTTAAGAACCATGCATGAAAAAATTAAATTGCATGCAGGAAATTATGATTAACATTTTTGGTAATTTTTTAACACATTTACAGCATGCTGAAAACAGGTTAGGCATGAAGTTAGGGTACTTACGAACAAGAAGCTGCCATCCTGATGTAATAACCCACTCTATCATCTCAGACTCTGACATAAAGACTTTGCACCTGACACACCTTTCCAATTGAGAATCACCAGCACTTATCACCATCACTTTCCACAGTGTTTTTTTTTTTTTATAACTGGAATCACATCACTTCACTGCACTGTACATAACAGTAAATTCCATCATCACACACATGATGAATAAGGTGAAGAACAGTATCAAGCACTGTAGGAGGTAGGGTATCACCACAAAAGCAATCACTTCGGCCGCCATTGTCGGAGGTGTTCACGAGGCAGTAAGTGAGTGGGTAATGGCAACCAACAGACAGGCACCACGAGTGTAAACATAGCCGATCGGCGCGGGCGGGAAATTCAAACTGACACGGTCCCAAAAAATCGAAATTTTTCCGATTTTTTCGAATTTCTTGGCATTTTGGGGGTTGGGCAGCCCACAATATCCGAATAGTGAGTATGTCCGAGTATTGGACGTCTGAATAATAGAGGGACTACTGTATTTCTTTGTGGAAAATGGTGCAAACAGTATCATTTGTTTAATATGCCAGAGTAGCGTAGCTGTTTGTAAGGAATATAATTTCAAAGGCATTATTTAACAAAGCACAAGTCTTATGAAAATATCACAGGTGAACTAAGGAAGCAGAAAATAAAATCACTGATGCAAGGTTTTGATGTTCAGCAAAACATGTTCAGTCAGAGAAATAAGGAGTCACAGGATGTAACAGAAGTGAGCTATGAAATTGCAAATCTCATGGCTAAAAATTCAAAGGCATTTTCTGAAGGTGATTTCATTAAAAAATGTATTGTTATTGCTGTTCAAAAACTTTCTCCAGATGTTGTGAAGAAGTATGAAAATATTAGTTACTCAGGTACGACAGTGCGCCGTAGAATTTGTGACTTGTCAGGTGATATAGTAGACCAGTTGAAAGAAAAAGGCAAACAATTTGTGTACTTTTCCCTAGCAACTGACGAATCTGCTGATGTAACATCTACAGCTCAGTTACTAGTGTTTGTACGTGGTGTAACAGACGACTTCTCTGTGCATGAAGAGCTTGTTGGCCTGTTCTTTGAAAGGGCAGACTACTGGAAGAGATTTATTAAGTGGACTACTAGAGCGGATTTCAGCAGTTGAATTAAATTTAGACAATTTAGTAGGCATATCAACTGACGGGGCTCCTGCAATGATTGGTAATCAGAATGGTTTGGTACAACTATTAATCGAGCACCTTGGAGAGCGAAAAAATGAACTGAAACAGTTTCACTGCATAATACATCAACAGAATTTGTGTGGAAAAGAACTGAACTTCGAACATGTAATGAAAGTTGTAGTTTCCACAGTGAACTTTATTAAGTCACGATAAGCTTTGTATCATCGGCAGTTCAAGCAATTTCTTGATGAGATTGAAGCAGAGTATGGTGATTTAGTATTTTTCACTGAAGTTAGATGGTTAAGCAGGGGGAAATACACTGCAGAGATTCATCAGTCTTCTGGATGAAATAGTGATATTTCTTAATGAAAAGAATAAAGTAGTCCCAGAACTTGACAATGTGGATTGGCTCTGCGATCTGGCATTTCTTGTTGATCTCACAAGTCACTTAAATAACTTAAATCTTAGACTTCAAGGGAATAACCAACTTATTTCTCAGCTAGCAAACCATGTGACAGCCTTTGAACAAAAACTAAAGTTGTTTCAGTCACAGCTAATCAAAGATGAATTAGTACACTTCCCAAACTACCAACTAATGTGTGAGAAACACAATGTATGTAAGAAAAATGAACACTGTGCAACAACAGTAAGAAAACTCTGGGAGGCATTTGACAGCAGATTTGGAAACCTCAAGAAAGAAAGGAATAACTTGATGTTGTTCAGCAACCCTTTTTCTGTATCACCTGAAGACGTGGAAGTAGAAGCCCAGTTAGAAATGATTGACCTCCAGAACAGCGACATTCTTCATACAGAGTTTAAGGAAGGGGACTTACTCAATTTCTATAATTGTTTGGCCAAAGATCAATATCCTTATTTGAGAAACAAGGCTGCTATTTATGCAACCTTATTTGGCT
>JAGKTI010033867.1:0-11577 GCA_018397915.1 Birgus latro | reverse complement strand
ACAGTATATTTGCCAGTGTCGCGTCCATTGTGAAATTTCCGATCATAATAATTCCATAACATTAGTGAGTTGAACAAAAGTATTTCAGCAGTAGGTAATACCATTTTCAAGACGAAGTGCATTTGAAGTCATTTAGCAATGATCACTGAACCGGCAATATTGCCGCACCACAGACCTGTTTTGCAAACCTCCTGCCGTATTCCACTAGTTAATTATCGTCCAAACGCTGATAATAGCAGTTGATTGTCTGTTGCACGTGATCATCATTGGTGATACAGCTAATTTGAGGACACTGAGAAAGATGGAGTGTGTTGAGATAAAGGAACAAGGAAACAGGCAGAGAGAGAAAAGAATCTGATATCAAGAATAAGATATGCGGATTAGTGTCTCCCTAACCTTGATAAAAGAGATGGGTTGGTTGGTACACGGGTAGGCAATTAGTAAAGTAATTAACTGGAGGCAGACAAAAATTAATCCAGCATAAAAGTGAGCTGATATTAGCTACACGATAAGCGAGCCAAACGATCAGTGAGTAGTATCTCTCTCCTCCTGATGGAAGAGAAGGTAAATAATAAAAATAAAATCCATTCACAATCAACCAACAAAATTGTGGAATAGGGACAGGTATACTTTTTGGAACTAGACAGGAAGGTCAGTATCTCCCTAACACTGATGAAAGAGCTGGGTCGGTTGGTAAACGTGAAGACCAACAGTGACCAACAGGCAGAATATTGACAGGAAGAAGCACTCAGTGGATGTAACGCCTGTGCCCACCAACCGGTCTAAGGCCGAATGTTTGCCGAGTGACTTTGACCTTCGGCAGAATACTTAAAAAATCAAGTGACTTTATTCTTACCTGTAACCATTCCATCAGCTTTGGTTTAAATAAGTTCAAATCCTTTTGAGTTGACTTTGCTCAGTGAGCTTGACCTTTGACATTTCCCTCTGCCATAAAACTTTGGCTGATTTGCCTAAAAAATCGAATTACTTTAACCTTGTTATAACATGAACCCTTCCACAAAGGACACATGGAAAGATCAGAGGCGAAGGTCACATGGCAAAGTTAACTCATTTTTTTAAAGCTGATCTTGCCATGTGACCTT
Source organism: Birgus latro (assembly GCA_018397915.1). NCBI lineage: Eukaryota > Metazoa > Arthropoda > Malacostraca > Decapoda > Coenobitidae > Birgus > Birgus latro. The sequence goes on along the minus strand of JAGKTI010033867.1, from coordinate 10,474 downwards.
GTATGACGTACTGTTCTCATAAACAATAGATCACATCTTAGGTGATTCTCAACTCATTCACCAAATTTGATCTAGGTCAGATCAAAACTGCTTTATTTATTTTGTTCTCACACAGCAACACAGGTCCAAATTTGACCTTGTCCTGTGACCATAATCTTTGACTGGTTCTTCTCAAAATTGATTCCCTTCGTCCTTCTCTGCCGATTGATCCTTCCACCAAGTTTGATTCACATGGAAGCAAAACTGAGGTGACTTTGCCATGTGGCCTTCGCCTTTGATCTTTCCATGTGTCATTAACCCTGAAGAAAAAAAACGTGTCTGATACACGTGCAGGCCATTAACAAATTGACTAATGACAGGAAGCAAATTAAGGTAGATAATGCATTCACATATGTCCAGGCAAAGAGCTGAGAGAAAAGAACAAAGACTGATATCATGATCAAGATAGCTAGAGTATTACTGTGCCAACCTTGATGTAATGAGTGGGCTGGCTGATGCTCACATACGATATTATCAAAACGAATGATATGCGACAGACAGAAACATATCCAACTAAAGAGCAGACACAGAAGATGAACTGTTATCAGGAAAAAGATAGGTTAGTATATTCGCACTCGTGATAAAGAAGGTGTATTGGCTAGGACGCGTATATGCCGTACGATTACGACTTATAAGTGGAAGTTGATAAAGATGTGTCATGTTGAGGTAAAGGCAACGAAGTAATGGGCAAAGGGAGAGATGGGAATCTGATATCTGGCAGAAGACAGGAGGATCAGTATCACTCTATTCTTGATTAAAGAGGTGGGTAGACTGGCAAATGTGTAGGGCATTAGAAAACTAGTTAATGAGGAAGTAAGTATATGAAGATACCATACCAATAAAACCAATGTGCCAGGCACAGAACAGGTGGATCAGTATCGGCCTAACCTGTATGTAAGAGTTGTGTTGGCTAATATAAATGTAGGTATTTATAATACGGCCTGATTTTGGAGGAAAGTCGAAATCATTTACTACTAGGAGGGAGAGGGGTAAAGAAACTGCTTTTAAGGACTAGATTAGTGGGACAGTATTTCCTTAACGCTGAGTGAAGAAGTAGGCTGACTGAATATAGAGCAGCAGATAAGAAATAATCAGATAAAGCAAGTTAAATGTATGGCACAGGGACAAAGTAAACTGATACTGAGAACATGAGAGGTGGGGTAGTATTTCCCTAATCATGATAAACGACCTCGGTTGTTGTTGTTGTTGTTGCTATACCTAGGTCTGTCCGGCAGAGCAGACCTATCGACCACAAGAAAGCAGTCGCCTTCCTGTGACATACAGCGTCTCCATAGGGTCGGAATAACGTCCTTCCACACGTCGAGGCGCAAGAAAAATGGAGAAGGCATACCCCACAAGAGGATGGGCTGTGTACAGGGGATATGTATAAGCAGTAGTCTCACCCCAGACTTTGACTACTTGGTAAATATGGTTGAGTTTCCTGCCTGAAGTGTTGTGCAAGGCCAGCTACCGTTCCTTGGCCCCACGTCACTCCCATGGTAAAACCGGAACGATGGTAAGCATTAACCCTCTCCATTTTTGGTGAGCTAACGGGTCTTACACCTTGCCTAAGGGTTACCCAGGACCCAGGCAATGTAGGGCATGGACTTCCATCTTCCCAGAGCCGGATGCGTGCTCCGGCCACATACCCAGACGAGTTGGGTTGTCTTGTAAAAGAGAAAATCATTATCAAGACAAGGAACAGATACGGTAAAACTGCGTCAGAAAATAGAAACTCCAACAAACAGAAGAGAATTTGATGACAAGGGATTGATAGGGTGGTCAGTATCTTTCTAACCTTGATAAAAGAGGTGGTTTGGTTGGTACATGTTTAGACCATCAGTAAAACCACCTATATCAGCATGCAAACTTGCGTCCAACTGATGTTAACCTAATGGGAAAGTCGTTTATGGGTTGTGATTTATTGTCTTTTTTTGAATACTGGAGTTACCTTTGCTATTTTCCAGTCATGTGGTACAGTACCACTCCTGAGCGATAAGTTGAGTATTTGGGCTAAAGCTTTCGATATTTCGTTTTTCAGTTTCTTTAAAATTCACTGAGATATTATATCTGGGCCTGGTGTCTAGTGGACCAAAAATTCATTGCCTGCAAGTAGTGCAGCTCTCATGCCGACTGTGGTGTCGATAGTCAAGCTAACTTCATTTACGTGAACAAAGTCAGGCGAAGGGAACAAACATGTACTTTCTACCATAAACACTGATACAAAGAGAGTATTAAGAAGTTTAGCCACCTTGGTTTCGTCATTTGTATGTTTTCTATTTCTGCAAGAACTATTCGGCCCAGTGTCGGTGTTAAGATTTTCTTTCTTTTGATGAAACTAAAGAACTCTTTTAAGCTTGATTTACTATGTTAGCAATATGCGATTCAAAATATTTCCCATCTTGTTTTAGTAATTTCTCACCTTCTCGATGAAATCTGTGATATATATCCTTATTTTCCTTATTCTTGGTGAAAGTGTACTTAAGAGAATTGATTTTCCTTGCCGAAGGACATATCCTAATGTCGCAATTCCACCATATTGGTTTAGAATTTTCAGCTGACCGCCTATTGAACATCTGCACACACACATTGACAGCTTTATTAAGGGCTGAATACATTTCCCATGCGTCACATACATCGCCCCCCAAAAAAGTATTGTTACTTTTTCTGACGCTTCATTCTTAAACACCAGACGAAGTGACTGATATGATTCCAAGAGCCTCGTCAATAACTGGTACGCTTAAATTCAATACCAATGACAGATCGGAGTGGGAGTGAGCAGAGAATTACCCATGTACTCCTAAGGTATATTACATTCCTTTCAGCATGCTCGATAAAGCTCTAGGTGTTTCTTCGTAAGAGATGTTAGAAATAAAGACTATATAAAAGCTACGGGAGAGTTAATACTGTGCAAGAATACTGTGGTACATTTAATGGAACTGTTGCGAAACATCATAAGTGAGACATGTCAGCATGGACACCGATATTATATAGACTATTATAAAAATTGTAAAAAATATAATTGTTACATATACCAGCTATGAAAATGCTACTGCTACAACTACTACTACTATCATACTACTACTATCATACTACTACTACTACTACTACTATCATACTGTCATACTACTACTACCATACTACTACTATCATACTACTACTACTACTATTACTACTACTACTAAATTATCACAGATAAATATCTAAAAACATCACATGGCTAATTCCGTCAATAATGAGGTCCAAACGCTTCATGGTGTGCAAGAAATGGGAAAATTAAGAGATAAGCGCCTGTGCATTTTATTTCCAACCCTTTCTAGTACAGTGTGCTCGTAAGCTTCTCCTGCCCCAGTCACAGCATTCAGTCGTCGTGGCCTGGGTGCAACCGGCGTCGATGTTAGTGCCTCCCCTTAACAGTTACATCCCCTCCGAACCGCTAAATATATTTATATGAAGCCTCATTGGATTCACACTCCTCGAAAACAGATATACTTATTCATGCCTAGAGGCCGAGAAGGTATGGGTGCCAAGTTGCCAACCATACAGACTCAGTTTGAGTAACAATGCCCGTAAAGCCTCGGATCTATCGACCCCATGCATAATAGTACTTATCTGACGGATATACTTGCTGTCGCTGTCACAATTAACTTCCTCTCTAAGTCCAGTGTAAAATGAAACCCGGCGAAATATATTGCACTCATGGCCGTCCATACTTCTGGACAGTTGGTATGCCTGATTAGGTACTTGCTTTCATTTTACAAAAAGCATTATGAGTGATGAGTCGGAACGTATGAAAACTGTATCGCGACTTGCATGGCAGTCATAGTAGCAGGGTTTACCTCGTAGATACGATGCCCTTATGAACTCGGTGCACGGGTTGTGGCAGACTTACAGAAGCTACAAGAACCTTACACAACGCCTTGTTGACTCTAAGCCTCATAGACTCCAGGCTGTTATTGATCCCGAAGGAGGATATACAAAGTACTGATGTAAGCACAATATACAGTAAATGGTAATAAACAAAGTCTGTGTTGGGCGTCCTTACAATTACCTTATTGAATGGCAAATATGACAAATTCAACCACTTCTTCCTTCTGACCATATTTGGAAACCCGCATATAGTGTTGTTCTCATAAGACAGCATTTGCAACAAATATAGTAAAGCATACAAGCAACAGAGTCTACGTAGTATGTCATTTCCTCCCATGTTTAGAGTTCGGTTCGCATGTGAACCTTATGAATGCTACCATACTTATGATCTTTGCACTGATCCCTCTAGAATGATGAGTGTTGGACCTTCCATATGAATACATAGTACTGTCCCTATTATGTAGTTCATGATACTGGGCTCCAAGCTGTAATTTATGTATCCAACCGTAGACAATAATCATAGTAAATATTTCGGCTGTTCGGGGGATATTATAAAACGGGACAAGTAATTTGATGTATATCTTTGAAATACCATCATAATATGACATTCTAATGGTTTTCCACGAATGCTTAATGAAAAGGAACTCGCATACTAGGTTGAAATCGCTAAGTTAAATATATATAAATATATTTAATATTAGTATTATGAGTATTAATACTACGATGTCCACATCCCTGTAGGCATAACTGGCATCCATCAGGGCTGCCAACGCATCCTAGTGTAAACACACCCGTGTGTCGAGTGCTTCACTCCCTCCGTAATATGTTAGTCATTTTGGGGGAAGACTGTACAGTACATTCGTTGTGTGAATAATCGGGTAAAGTATTATCACCCATATTTGTCTTCAGTTTTTGAAAACCAGATCGTTTGCAATCTGGAACTTTTCCTTAACTTGAATTTACACTATTGTCACTGAAATTGAGGTTAAAAGTGACTATTCGTTGGTTACTGGTGCTGAATTCATCTCCTGTGCTATCATGTAGCCAATACAAGATCCAGGATATATCATCTATGCACTGGCTTCTCAATGAACTGATTCAGTGAACTTCCAGAGGTAGGGTAAGGTTAGGCATGGAAGATGAGAGTAGGGGAGAAAGGAGTAAAGGAAGTGCGGTAGGACGAAAAGAGAAGAGCAATATGGGTTGGGGAAGGGAGGGAGGGCAATGGAAGAAGGGGTGAGTTAGGCAAAGACTAAGGAGACTGGAAGAAAGGTGAGAGGAGGAGTAGAAAGCAGAGGAGGGAGAAGAGATGCCTCCTTTTTTGCTATCCTTGTCTTATTTCAGTAGTCTAGCCACACTTTTCATGGAACTGCCTCGCACGAGCCAACATGCCTACTGCAGTTATCCTTCCTTCTTATGCTCTTTATGTATTTTTGAAGTGGAGGAAGAAGCGGTAAAAAAAAAAAAAAAATGGAAAGACAGTGATGGGCTAGGTAAGACAGGGAGAAGCAGGGGTGGGGTAAGTTAAGTCAGTCTCTTTTTGGCTTCGAAACGTGTGCTATAATTTGCACTGGTGTCTGGTGGTTTAACACTTAGAATGTTACAGTCGGACGGGCAGCCTTGCATAGGTTTGATCCCAGAGAGATGGCTGAGGTTTTTTGATCACTTAAGGCCATCAAGGGGAGTCACTTGGTCATTTACCTTTGACCCCTTGAATTCAGTGACGCGTTCTGTATTTTGTTCTTGCCATTTTCAGAAGATTTTATTCATCATAGCGTTGGCTAATCGAACTGCATGGGATAGATATGACCCACACAAACTCCTTCTATGACCTAGGTTCATCTTCAGTTGAGTAAAATTGTCCGGAGATAGAAAAGAACGATTCGCCATCGGAGTGAGGAGGGTTAATATATTGGAATACATTAGCTTAGCTTCGGGTCCCTGGACTTCGAATTGGATAATATGGGATTAGTTGTTACCTTTTCCATGTTGCAAGCACCTCATAAATGCACCTCAAACGGCCTCACCCACTTCTCCTACTGAGATGGAATTCTTCTAACACCCTATTTATTGCAGGGTGAAGGGGGCGGGTTGGGTACTAGGGGCTGGATGGAATTGGATGTGGTAAATTAGAGACGAAATTTAGGACAGGATGGGACAGGACATAAAGGATGAAGAAGAGTGAAGAGTAGAACTATATTAGATGTTAATGGAATAGTGTTAAGTCAGATAAACATAGGTTAGGATATGATGGAAAAGTTAGATACAAGGAGGAATTAGTATAAGGAATAAAATAACATAACAATGCTAGGTAAGGTTAGGTTAGTTTGGAAGAACTAGATGCAATGATGAAGTGGGGTGGGAGAGACAAGCTACAGGACCGGAAATAGTGAATGAGAGTGAAGTGTGGTAGGGTAAGGTCACAGTGCTAAGTTAGTTTGGAAGAGTTAGGTGCAAGGATGAAGGGCGATGGAAGAGAGAAGAGATAGGATAGGAAAGACTCAACGAAGAAGAGTTAGGTGTGATAGGATAGAGGTGAAGAGAGCATAGTTAAATATGGTTAAATGTGATTAGATTCAATTAAGCTACCTTGCACGAGTTAATTGCAAGGATGAAATGGAATACAATAGAAAAGGGGTATGGTAGGAAGGAGTGGATGAGAATACGCTGGTGAAGTGTGGTAGGACAAGGTGTGACTGGAACAGTGTAAAGCAAGGGGTGGGTTGGGGTCTTATAAAGCTGGAAGAGTTGGACACAACTATGAAGTGGGACAGGAGAGAAAAGAAATAGGATAGGAAAGAATATGTGAGAGAAAGTGAAGTGTGGTTGTATGGAGTGAGTGCCACACTTTTATGTTAGGTTAGATATGGTTAGCATTGGCTGGAAGAGTTATAGTAAATTTGAAACAGGATACAAGAGAAAGGGGATGGGATGGGATTTGTTCGGTAGGTTTGGATAGAGATGGATGGGGTAATAGTGGAAAGAACATGCCAGAATAGGAAGGGATAGAAAGGTCAAGAAAGGGAGCAGTGGAATATGTAATCTGGAGAAAAGTCTGGTGGAATAGGAAAGGGCAGGGAAACTTGGTATCAAAAGTGGGGACATTGTTGGATAAACCTAAAATCTATCAGGTGGAGCGAGGTGGACCAAGGTGGGGTGAAGGCAGGGCACGTGTGAGCCTGAGAAGCACTGCACAGCAGGGATAGAGAGGGGCTCTGTAGCCGCACCATTTTACCCAGTCTCGATGGCTATTTAAAGGCAGTAAGGATTGTTTGATATTATGTTGGTTATACCAACTGGGAATTACCCCTGGGAGAATAAGCGTGGAGGAAAGTGAAGGGAATGAAGAGTCAAAACCACCAACCAAGTAACTCTTAATCCCTCTTATGACTTACCGCACACCGTGCCATTAGGCGATTTGAAGCAAACGGAAACGTAATTAGATATTAGATACCGTACAATCGACTCTGGACGTACTAAAACAGAGGCGACAGGGAGAACTTGAACTCTCGTTTCATCAGCCCTCGGGACTAGCTTCTATTTCCCTTTGATGAACATTTTCAGTATTTCAATATCACAGAGACTAGGCCAGAATACTATACATTTTCCTCTAACTGTCAACACCAAACTACATGCACATTTCACACCACACTTCCTGTTCCAAAATCAACAAACATGGCGTCCCGACACCCAGCCTCGGCGTCCCCGGGGGGGAGGGGGGAGGTCATATAAGCCTCCACCATCCTCCCCTCTCCCGGTGACGACCAAGTGAGATCCACGGAACCGTTGGCTCACTCACTCTCTGTTAATAACTGCAACATTCATGGCCTTTCCTCTAATTTCCTCTCTGTTGAACACCACCTCCCTTCTTCAAAACCTCACACTCTTCCTCGTTGAGACTCAGTTGTCTGAGGCGAAATGATAGCAAACCCTTCTCTGCATCCTCCTGCTTTCTCACTTGAAAGACAAGGGTAGCTGTTGTGCGTATGTGTGCCACAACATATCTCGCTCTCATGTTCTTGAATTTGAATAATCTGAGTTCTCTACGCTCTGGCTGCGGCAAGGCTGCCATTCTCTGATTAAATATGTATGTACCAATTCCCTGATTCTACTGACTTTGAAAACTATTTTGACTTTCTTTCTTCTAAAAGACAACACATCCTGTCACTATCTCCTTTTTCTGAAATCTTCATTCTTAGTGACTTCAATATTCACCACTACATTTGGCTCTTCTTTCCATTCACTCTTAGTGGACATGCCTACAGCTAGTCCATCATTAACGACCTACAGCAGCTTGTACAGTACCGTGCCCGTATCCATGAGGGCTTTGGAGAGGGCTCCAACATACCTGAACTCTTTCATACAATTAATCATTCTGCTTACACTGTTAATGTTTTCTCTCCAATGGGCTCCTCTGATCACAGTGTCACCATCTTAACCTGCCTATCGTTCCAATAAGACCTGTGGACCCTCCCAAAAAGCAGCAGCTGTGGCACTCTGGAGCCCTTGATTGGGAGGCCCCTCATGCAGCACTTCTTTGAATTTACCTTTAATGGTTATTGCTTCCATGGCTGAGAGCCACCCGAGTGTGCGTTGTGCATTACAGCCGTTATTCTCTTGAGCATGGAAGCATACATTCCATTCTCATATCCCGTGACTAATGTGAAGAACCTTTATTTAATCACGCTTGTTCCAGTGCTGTCCAAAACGAGGAGAAGTACAAAAGGTACTGGAGCAATCCACCCCTAAATTTCATCTCTATTATGTCACTGCCTGGAACCACTCAGCTAAGAATAATATCATTCATACTAAATGCCCTGAATTCGCTGACTGAGATTCTCCCCCCCCCCTCTTCTGATGCCTTGCCAAAAGCCTTTCTAACAAGGTTACTTTATCCACAGTTCCTCCTCTTTTCCACACTGATGGCTCTGAAGCTACTTCTACTGAAAAAGCAGAATTCTTTGTCCAGAGTTTCTCCTCAAATTCCACCCTAGATGATTCAGGTGCAGTTCCTCCATCTCTTCCCCGCTCAACTTTCCTAATGACTGCCATTAAATTACTTCAGCTAGTGTAGTTTCTTCCATCAATGGTCTCAGTACTAACAAGAGATATGGGCCAGATGGGATCCCTCTTGTTGTCTTCAAGAACTGTACTTCTTTGCTTACACTCTGCCTAGGTAAACTCTTTCGTCTTTGTCTGTCGGCTTGTAACTTTCCTTCTTGCTGGAAGTTTGCCCTCATTCAACCTGTCCCAAAGAGCGATGACCATTCCCAGCCCTCTAATTGTCGCCCAGTTGATTTAACATGCTGTATTTCTTATGCTTTTGAATCTGTGATTTTAAAATATAACGCATCTTTCCTATCACAACCTTCTTCTCGATCACCAGTATTGATTCTGCCAAGTACGCTTCACTGGCAAGCTTTTCACCTTTTTTTCATCCTCCTGGTCATCCTCCTGTCGGGACTTAGGCGAGCTTTGCCATTGGACTTGGCATCTCAAAGACTTTATATAGAGTCTGGCATAAATCTTTAGTTTCCAAACTGCCGTCTTATGGTTTCTATCCTTATATCTGTGCCTTCATCTCTAGCTTCCTTCTGGTCGTTCTATAGCTGGTGTTGTAGCCAGCCATCGTTCTTCTCTGACAGCTATCAATAGCGGTATTCTCCAGGATTTTGTCCTATCACACTCTTCCTTCTATTCATAAATGACCATCTAAGCTGCACAGTATACCTAGCCCTGTCCACTCTTATACTTTTGTGTCCACCTCTCACGTTTCCATTCACTTCGCACAACATCCATTTCAGCAGTTACTTCAACAATCACTGAATGAGGCTGTGGCACAAGTAACGTCAGACTTGGCTCATATCTCTGATTGAGGTAAAAGCAATCTTGATGTTTTTAAGGCATCAAAAACTCAGTTCTTATATCTTTCAACCCGTCAGAGTCATCCGCAGCAGTACCCTTTAATTCCTAACATTATCCATCTCACTGCATCATCGAATACACTTGGGACTTCATTCTCTCGGGATTTACCTTGGAAAGATCTTATTACCTTTTTTGTAAATTCTGATTCCAAGAGGTGTGCTAAGCAGACTCCGTGCCTTCTTTACCTCAGCAAAGTTGCTGACTTTATACACGGGTCTTATTTGCCCCTGTATAGAGTAAAACTCTCATGTGTGAGGGGGTGGGCTCCCCACTTGTAGCTCTTCTCAACAAAGTGGAGTCAAATGCTTGTCCTTTCATTACCTCTCCTCCTCTTATTGGCTCCCTTCAACCTGTCGCTTCAAAGCACTGTTACGTCTTTTTCTTTTCTGTCGTTACGTGAATGGTCACTGGTATTCTGAACTGTCCGCTGGCATCCTCCCATCATCGCAGCGGGCGCGCATCACCCGTCTGGCAGCATATTTTATCCCTTTTCTGCCTAACTCTGTAATGCAAGAGTTAACCGTCACTCCTAGTCCTTCATGTACGAGTATGCAACAGGTCAACTCAGGTACTGTCTTATGTTTGTATTTCTTACGCCTATGACCTCCAGCTTTTACACGCAATGTGTGCAGGCATCTCA
>JAGKTI010033866.1:0-11577 GCA_018397915.1 Birgus latro | reverse complement strand
ACTTCACTCAAACTGACTGAGGCTCAACTAACTCTTAACCTTAACAGCAACAACCTACACTCTCATTCTCCATCTTTACATAAGCTTGCATTGTTCGAGAAACGCCGAGGGCGAACTCGATGGTGCGACAGTTAACAGTTGCCATCTAAGAGACAACCAAAACATGCCAATCTTCTTACATTACATAACACTCTAAACCAATTACCAAACTTAAATTATATTACATAATTTAACGAACAATCATGTAAATAAAACATTATAGAGAAAAAGAGCATAAAAAGTAATGCATAACTTATGAAACAACTACGCTCCAAACAGCATGCAAACTGGCAGATCTGACTCGTACTGATACCAGTCTAGAATCAGTGAGATGCTTCTCGACTTCCTAACTGGCAAATCCCCCTTCGAAACACTACCTCCTTCCTAGTTCTTTGTCGTCCCGACAAGACTACACAGTATATACAAACATAAACCTTAATCCAAATGAAACATCTAGCTATACACAAAATAATCCTTTAACTTATCATGTCTTCTTCTCTGCCACTTCTGTCGACGTCCTTGCTCCTCCACACAGTCCACATCTCCCAAGAGGTCTTGGCCCTCCTCCTGATTCACTTCTTCCCTCAGGTAACTGTCACACTCCTCTTGCACTTCAGCTCTGTGGTCCTCCTCAACATCCTCGGCTGCGGGAGAGCATGATCCCTCGGTGTCCCAGAGTCCAGTTGAATTTCTCCACCATCCCATCTGACTGTGGTCTTAGTGGGGTCGTCCTGGTCTTCCTGATCCCCAGTAACTGGCAGCACTCACGGAACACAGCAGACTCAAAGTTTCTACCCTGGTCTGAATGTAGCTCTTGTGGCATCCCAAAACGACAAAAGAACTGGTCAACCAACGCCTGAGCAACAGTCGCAGCCTCTTGATCAGGGATGGCATACGCTTCTGGCCACTTTGTGAAGTAGTCTGTCGCGACACATATATATCGGTTTCCTCTTTCTGTGAGTGGCAAAGATCCAGCAATGTCCACTGGAACGCTTTCCATCGGTGCACCCACTTGGTACAGCTGAAGAGGGCCGCACCCACGTTTCTTGGGTCCCTTCTTGGCACAGCACACATCACAGGCCCGACACCACTCTTCAACATCCTGACGCATGCCCATCCAGTAGAACCTCTGTCACAGCTGGCTTAGAGTTTTCTTCACTCCCAGGTGCCCACTGGTGATCTGGTTATGGGACTCATCCAAGATCTCTGACCTCATCTTTTTCGGAACCACCAGTTGCCAATACTTGCTGAGGTCATCAGGTGTTTCCCACTGACGCTCCAGTAGTCCATTATTCAAACAAAGAAGGTCCCACTGACTCCAGTAACTCTTGGTTGTGGGGCTCAACCTGGAAACTTCTTCCCAAGATGGTCGCACTGTACTCTGCTGCACCCACTCTAGCACTGGCCGTAAATCTGCATCCTGCAATTGCATTCTCTTCAGGTTTGCTTCATCTGACGCTGGCCCTGTCACTGCAGTACGGCTGCATTTCTTACTATGATCTTCCTTTTTACTACACTGCCGGCATTCCTGATCACAAGGCCAGTGACTCAAACTGTCAGCATTGCCATGTACCCGACGGTGCTGCACCTCATAATTGTGCTGGTCTAGCTTCCCGAGCCAGCGTGCCAGTTGTCTTTCTGGATTCTTTAGCGTTTTCAGCCACCTGAGTGCCGCATGGTCCGTCCTGATCATGAAGTTTGACCCATACAGGTAGGGATGGAAGAAATCAAGGCTTTTCATCACTGCCAAGAGCTCCTTACGGGTCACACAGTAGTTCTGCTTCGGTGGGCTGAGCTTCTTGCTGTAATATGCTACCACATATTCTTTTTCATTTTTCATCTGCAACAGGACTCCACCAATACCATAATCACTAGCTTCACTCCGATCAGGGTACGGCAATACTGGAGAGCTTGTCAATGCATGTTTGAGTTCGTCGAAGGCTTTCTGAGTCTCTGCTGTCCATGCAAACTTCTGTCTCTTCCCCAACAGCTTGTGCAGAGGTGAAGCTATCGTCGCAAAGTCCTTGACAAAACGCCGGTAGTAGGTACACAAGCCAAGGAAACTCCGTAGCTCCTTCACACAAGTTGGAACTGGCTAGTTTTCCACAGCTGCCACCTTCTCTCGGTCAGTACGGACGCCGCTCTCACCTACAATGTGTCCAAGGTACTTTACTTCCTTCTGAAACAAGTGGCAGTTCTTGGGGTTCAGCTTCAGGTGCGCTGCACGGATCCTGTCCAGCACCTCCGACAGCCTTTCTAATTCCTGGTCGAAAGTTCGTGCAAACACAATTACATCGTCTAGATAGATGAGGGCCATCTGCGAGTGGAGGCCTTCCGGTACGCGATCCATTAGACATTCAAAAGTAGCTGGGGCACTGCATAAGCCAAAAGGCATCACCTTAAACTGCCATAAACCCCGCCTGTATGAAAGGGCTGTCTTCTCTTTGTCTTTCTCTGCAACCTTGAGCTGATGATATCCTGCCTTCATGTCTAGTGTAGAGAACCACTTAGCACCTGACAGAGCATCCAGGGTGTCATCAATTCTTGGCAAGGGGTATGCATCCTTCACTGTCACATCATTCAGGGCTCGATAATCTACACAGCACCTTACTGAGCCATCTTTCTTCCTTACCAGAAACACTGCTGATGCCCAAGGACTATTGGACTTTTCTATTACCCCTTGACTTTGGAGATTCTCCATCACCTTCTCCATTTCTTGCCGTCGGGATGGCACCATCCTCCGCACTGGCTGTTCAGTCGGGCTGTGATCCCCAGTGTCTATACTATGCTCCACCAGGTCAGTGACCCCCAGGTCTAGTCTCCAGTGGAGAAGACGTCAGTGAACTTCGTCAGCAACCACCTCAACTTCAGCACTTGTGAGCCATCAAGGCATTGCCTACTCCTTGAAAATAGGTCCCGTATGTGGTCTGGCACATACCCGTCTTCCTTGACTACGCTCCTTTTACAAGCCTTCCTCTGATGTCGCTCAGGGTCCACCGCCTGGCACAGTCCCACAATTTCTCCCTCGTTGATTTTCTGTGGCTCACGGGAGAAATTGGCCACAGCAACTGGCACTTCATCTGCACCTGTTTCCACTAGCGTTCTCCCTACCATCACTCCGGCCTTCGTCTCGCACCGTACATTCGGCTCCACTACCCCTATACAGCTGTCAAAAGACCCACTCACCTTACACTGGAGCAACAATTCTGATTTTGGGGATATCACTGTAGTGCGGAGTGCCCTCACCTCGCCACCAGAACTGGTACGTTTCACTGCCGTGACCGGAGCCGACCTTTCTCGAACCTTCAGCTTCATGGAGTTGAAGTCCAGCTCACACCCCATGGACATCAGGTAGTCAAGACCCAGAAGACAAGGATCCTCCATGTCGGCCACGTAAACTGGAAGAGTAGCCTCTTGCCCTGCAACTTCAATCTGGACATCCATGGGTCCCTTCAGTTCCACACAGTGCCCGGTTACACCACAGAGTTGTTCCGATGACTCAGGCAGATACCGATGATGTAACACATCAGGTCTCACAAAAGTGTGCTCTGAGGCCGAATCAATCACCAGAGAACAGTTCTTCCATCTATCCTTCCATCTATTCGAACACTGTCAATTGCTGTTCTCTTGCGTTTTCTCGGCGGTGGGGCTACTTGGGACAAGCTGGCTGGTGGCTGCCCCTTCACACCAGCCTCCACTAGTTTTCCGCTTCTTTCTGGTCTGCAACCTTCTTCTTATCATCCTTTTTCTTCTTCGGACACTCAGAACTGAAGTGTCCCACCTCACTTCATGTCCAACATGCTCTTGTTACAACTGAAGATTACCTTGCACTACTCTGTTTTGCTCCTTCTTCCATTTGTGACAATTCTCCTTCTTGTGCCCCGGCTTCCAGCAGAACCAGCAACCTCCACTTCTCTTCTCCTGTTCCCTCTTCCACTTGTAGCAGTCCTCTTTTCTGTGTCCCGGCTTCCCACACTACCAGCAACTTCCCTCAAATTTTTCCATTTCACATACCTGCCCCTTTCTCGCCTTGAATCCTGCACTACGACCTGTCTGAAAAGAGGATGTACATGACCTGGCATAGGACTCAAACTCTAGAGCCCTGGCAAGAGCGTCTTGCATGCTTCTGGGTTGTGCCTGCTTCACCTGCACTTTCAGCTCTGCACTGTCAAGAGCATCGATGAACTGGTCCCTCAGTAGAATACCTGACAGGTTAGGTGCTGCTCCAGGATATGCCTTATATGGCATACTCTCAAGGTCATGAGCAAGCTGCTGTAGGGGTTCTCCCCGAGCCCGTACACGGTTCCGGAATCTTGCTCTGTAAACCTCAGTCTGGTACATGGTTCCATATCTGCGTTCCAGCACTTCTGCTAGGGACTGATAACTGTTCCTCTTCGTCACTGACATCTGGCCCAGAATTTCCATTGCGCACCCTTAAGGCTAGTAGCAAGCTGCACTGCCTTCTGCCTATCATCCCAGCCATTCTGATCCGCAAGTAACTCGAACTGTGCACGGTAAGCTTCCCAAGATACTCTACCATCAAATTCCTGAGGTTTCTTTTTAATTGGACCCCCATTATAGCCACTCACTTCACTGGTCTGGGGTCTAAAAACTGAGGTATCATAATTAAGGCCAGGACTTAAAACTTCTACATTCTGTACATTCTGATTATTCAACCATGTAACGCTACCTTTGGATGCCTGAGATCCGTCAAGATTCACCATACACTGTCCATTCCTTTCATATGCTCCCTGTACACTAACCTGAGGCTCAGCAGTGCAATATTTCTCTACAGCCTCCATTTTCTCACTAATTATCTTTACATGGTCAACTACATGCTTCAGCTGATTATCTACATGCTGTCTGCACTGTGTCACTATTTTCTTACTAATCTTCAGCTGGCTGTCCACATGCTGTTTACACCCCATCACATTATTGCACACCTCATACTTCTGCTGCCGTAGCTCAGCGTATACCTCCTCGTTCAATTGATCCTGTTCTTCCTTCATCTTCCCGATGAATGCATCCAGTGGCCCCTGCACCTTCAGTTGTACTTCCCTCTGTTGCTCCTGTAATGCCTCCTGAAGCTGTTCATATCGTTGTTTCTGTCCTTCATTCTTTGCCTGTAATTTTTCTTTCATTTCCTTCCTGAGCTCTCTCTGTTCTTTCTATTCTTCACGTTGTGCCTGGAGTTGTTCTTTCATTTCTCTCCTGAGCTCTTTCTGTTCTTTCTGTTCTTCACGTTGAGCCTGTAACTGTGCTTGAAGTTATTTCTGCCCTTCATTCTGGGCTTGCAGTTGTTCCTTGAGTTCTTTCTGTCCTTCACTCTGTGCTTGTATTAGCTTCACAATAGTCGACAGTGAAATTTCCTCCTCCTGCCCACCCCGCTGCAGGGGGTCACCTTGACGTGGTGGCGGGGCTTGAAGCGTGGTTGGCGGGGCTTGAAGCGTGGTTGGCGGTGCCACCTACTTTGGGGGCGTGCCTACCTTTGTAGGGTTCGGCATTTGTCGGCTTCGTAGACCAAGCACCCCCTACATCACTAGTGGAGGAGGCCTGCTGGTGATGTTAGTCCCAGCCCGTTTGCCACTTAGGGCTGGACTGTCGCCTCCCCACGTGTTTGCCGTGCGTGGCGTCCCGTAATGCTCGGAGACGGGAGTCCTGGAGGTTGAGCGATGCTGTACGGTGCGCCCTGCAGCTAGCAATACACCTCTTTGGTCCCTTATTCTGGCTAGACGGACAGCCTGGTTGGGCCCGACCAGGTCAATCGGCTTGTCATGCGTTGGCTAGGGTCTATTGGGCACTGGGGAGCCTGGTGGCTCCTATCGTCCTGGAGTCACCCTTGCCCGTGTTCTCCAGTGGTTACCCGCGTATACTCTCCCGCTACCTCTGGGGTCGCCAGTGGTTTTCTCCCTGGCACACGACCTCCCCTTGTTGGGCTCCATGGTGGGTAGGGGGGTGGGGGAATAAAGTTTATAAAGTGATCTATGGCAACAACAGAAAAAAACTCGGTTAACAACTCAGGCTCTGTCCCTGGACACTCTTTAATTATGACCTTGGAGCCTTACCAGGCCACTGGTGAAGGTCCTCCTCTGCCCCAGCGTTCAGCTGGGACTGGGAGACGTTCACGTCGGGTTGGTCCAGTTCCGGGGTTGTGCCTTCATAACACAGTGCCCACGTCATACGCGAAGTATCTAGTGCTGAAGCCCTCTTTGGGTGGGTCGGTGTTAGATATGGACATTTTTGATGTGTACCGTGCTATTGTTTCTGCCTGTGGGAGGGAACCCAAAATGTCTACTCAGGGGGATGGAAGCATCCTTCTTGAGGTGTCCTCCCCAGAGGAAAGTTCCCAGTTGATGACTATAACTTCCATCTCTGGTGTCGGTATTTCCTGCATCCCACACACTACATTCAATCAATGTAAGGGTGTAATTTATTCGCGAGATCTTCTCGGATACTCTGAGGAGAAACTGTTGGAAGAACTGCAGTCGTCAGGTGTGGTGAAGGTTGATCGCCTTCAAAAGAAGATCGATGGCGTTTTGACCCCAACTCCGACATTGTTCCTGACTTTCAACAGATTAAAGTTGCCTACACATGTGAAACTGGCATGGCTGTCATTTTCTGTGAAGCCTTATGTGCCAGACCCAAAGCGCTGTTTCCACTGTCAGGGTTATGGGTATGTCGGCCGTTTTTGCCGCCGTGCACAGACTGGCCTTCCGGGTGTTTGTGTGTCCTATGGTGACCCGAGTCATACCGGTGACTGTCCAGGACCTCTTAAATGCTTCCACTGTGGAGGTCCTCATGCTGCATCTTCACACTGTCCTAGATACTGCCTGGAGAAGGAGATCTTGACCATTCGCACATGCGAGAAGGTTTCACTTCCAGAATCAAGGAAGAGGGCCCAGACTCTCTTCTTCCAACCCAGGGTCACTTATGCTTCTGTCCTATCTGGAGCACCTGTACATCGTTCGATGTCCCAAAAGTTACCTCGACCAAATAAAGTGCTCACTTCCACATCTCGATTGGAGAATGCTGTCCCCAGAGATAACATTGCACATGAGAATGGTGCTCACCCCCCCTCTACTTCGACTGTTTCCACCTCCACTTCGGAGGCTGACGGCTTGCACACTTCTGTGGTGATGAAAGATGTCCACGTTGACCAAACGTCTTCTCCCATTTTACCCAGTAAGTCTGCTCCAGCTGTTCCCGCCCCAACTCCGGTGGCTGATGACTTGCTCACTTCTGATTTGGTGCCTGTGAAGCAGGAATCTTCCCCTCTTGAGATGGAAGCCCCTGCAGGCCAGGTCTCAGCCTCTCCACCTCGGTCCACCAGTAATAATGATGTGCACTCTTCCACCTCTAAACGCCATCGTGGTTCCTCTGAGTCTTTGAGTATAGAAGATCCCCCACGCAAGGTTTCACTCGTAGAGTCCTCCCCATCTAATGTTAGTCGTTCTGTGTGCCAGCCCTCGGATCTCGCCTCTGGGTCACGGAGGGCTCCTCAGGCGTCAGTTGAGTCTGGTGCTTCCTCCTCGGGAGCATCGGAAAATTCTCCTCCGGTTGCCTCTGAGGATTCTGTCCTGCCCCCTCCAAGCTCGAAGGTCAGGACCCCAACCCCCACTACTCGTCCCCCTGAGTCGTTGGGGGGCATAGGACAGAGGTATGAATAAGAATTCCTCATCTACTGGGCATCGTCGAGTAACAGTGAAGTCTCCTACCACTTTGCAGGGCCCAGGTCATCGGACTTTCACAGTGCTGCCCGTGAATTGCCCCCTAGTGGACGTGCCCGCCCTCCTAAAAAGGCTGTCTCCCAGGGTCGCTCAGTAATCTCCATTACGTGACTCTTACTTCTCTGTAAATAGTTCCTCCATATTCCTTCATCTTTTTAGTTCTTTTATGTGTTTTTATGCTTTTACCTCACTTTTCAACAGTGTCAATGGCTACTATCATCCAATGGAACTGTTGTGGCCTACGTGCCAATGGGGAGGAACTCCATTGGCTTCTGGCAAGGTATTCCCCTGTGTGTGTTTGCCTTCAAGAGACAATGGTCGGAGATTCTTCTCCCTCCAGTCCTCCTGGTTACCATGTATATTATTCAATTCCTCTTCCTGGACAGGGACGTAGTGGTGGTGTAGCTATCCTCCTACGCTATGACACCCCCTTCATCCACCTGAATCTTACCACGCCTCTACAGGTTATTGCTGCTCGGGTTTTCCTTCGCCGCTATTATACAGTATGTTCCATATATTTACCACCCAATACAACAGTTAGCAGGGACAAGCTCGAACTCTTTATTCGTCAGTTACCTTCACCCTTTTTATTATTGGGGGACTTTAATTGTCGCCATCCGATGTGGGGTGATTGTCTTACTAACCAACGTGGAGATTTGATGGCATCACTACTGGAGACTGGAGCCCTTGCTTTAGTTAATACTGGGGCATTTACACATTTTCATCCCCAAACAAGTTCCTTTACTACTATCGACCCTTCTGTTTGCTCACCTGACTGCATCCTTGATTTCGCCTGGGAGGTTATGGAGAGCTAACATGGGAGTGACCACTTTCCTGTCCTCCTTACATCAATCGGTATCTGGTCCCTGTTCCCGCCTACCGAGATGGAGGTTGGATAAGGCGGACTGGTCACTTTTCTCTGCTTTGGCATCTTTTGATTTCTCTGCAGAGGAATTTCCAACTATAGATGAAGCCGTTTCCTTTTTCACATCCACTTTGCATTCTGCTGCCCTTCAGGCTATCCCAAAAACCTCTGGCATGTATCGCTCTCAACCTCTTCCCTGGTGGAATGAGGAATACAGGGTTGCCGTACGGGCTAAGAAGATAGCTTTTTCCCGTTATCGAAGACATAGAACTGAGCATAATCTTATTCAGTTCAGGAGGGCAAGACCTAAGGCTTGTCGGGTGCTCAAGGATGTTAGGGGGGAATCTTGGAAAGCATATGTTTCCTCAATTAACTCTAGGACACCAGTGTCTCAGGTGTGGAAGAGGGTCAGAAAAATTTCGGGAAAATTTACACCAACTCAGTCCCCTGTGTTAAAGGTTAATGGCATTCCTGTCGGTGACCCCGTGATTATGGCTGATATTATGGCATCTGCATTTGCAGCAGTCTCTCGTAGGGACGCTGTCACTTCAGCGTTTAGAAGACACAGGGAGTTGGAGGAAGCTAAGGTGCTGGACTTCTGTTCGGAGAATAGGAAAACGTACAATCTCCCTTTCTCTTCTCGCGAGCTACAGTTTGCCCTTTCCCTTTGTCATGACACATTTCCAGGGTCGGATGATATACCATATGCGAAGCTTCAGCACTTGGATGATGATGCACTGTGTTCTCCCCTCAAACTTTTTAATAGAATTTGCAGGAACTCTTCTTTACCCACCTCTTGGCATGAAGCTATTGTATTGCCATTCCAAAAGCCAGGGAAAGCAGGGTACAGTCCTCTTGAATATAGGCCGATTGCCTTGATGTCCTGTATGTGTAAACTGTTTGAAAAAATGGTTAATACTCGCCTTATGTATTTCCTCGAAAGGAATGAGTCTCTTTCTAATCGTCAGTCTGGTTTTAGAAAGTATCGCTCAACAACCGATGTGCTTGTACGTCTTGAGGCAGCAGTTTGTGCTGCCTTTGCTAGGAAGCAGCACCTAGTATGCGTTTTCTTTGACCTGGAAAAGGCATTCGACACAACATGGAGATTTGGGATATACAAGGAACTACATTCTATAGGATTATGTGGAAGACTGCCCCTGTTTCTAATCGATTTTCTTCGTGATCGTAAATTCAAGGTTCGAGTTGGTGCCACCTTGTCTCCTTCATATCCTCAGGAGGAAGGGGTGCCTCAAGGAAGTGTCCTTAGTGCAACTCTGTTTGCAATTGCGTTGAATGATATTGCAGCATCAGTTCCAGAAGGAGTATCTGCTTCTCTATATGTTGATGATTTAACATTATGGTTTGCTGCTCCCCGAATGGCTGTGGCAGAGTGTAGAATACAGCTTGCTCTGGACAGGGTCTCACACTGGGCTACCATGCATGGCTTCCGTTTTTCACTAACTAAAACAGCGGCCTTACATTTCTGTCATTTGAAAGGTATACATCCAGACCCAGACCTCCAATTGCACGGCCAGAGAGTGCGAGTTGTAGATGAGGCAAGGTTTCTTGGCCTTATTTTCGATAGGAGGTTGACATGGGTCCCTCATATCCGTTCTTTACATCAGTCATGTCATTGCGCCCTTTCCCTCCTACGGACCTTGTCCCATCTGGCATGGCGCGCCGACAGAACTACCCTGCTAAACCTCTACCATACCTTAGTGAGGAGCAAACTAGACTATGGGTGTGAGGTGTACTCGTCTGCTTTGGAGGCACGGCTGCGCCCATTAAATTCAGTCCATCATGCTGGGATCCATCTGTCTACTGGGGCATTCTGCTTGTCACCGATACCTAGTCTGTTGGTTGATGCAAATGAGCCACCATTGGATATCCGTAGACAGTCCTTATTAGTGCAGTGTTGGCACCGCCTCCACCGTCTTCCCAACTCTCTGTGTAGTAGGGCTGTTGTCTCTGAGATTACTCTTCACCACTTTTACGACACCCACCCTCGCCATCCCCACCCGTTTGGGTACAGAGTAAGGGGTAAGGGCTGCCATGGAGGAGTTGTGTATTCCCTCCTCCCCTGTTTGCCCAGTGCGTGTTTCCCGAGTGCCTCCATGGCTTCTTCCAGAGGTTCAACCGTGTGTTTACTTCCCAGAGAGAAAGACCTCCCTTTCCTCACAGGCGGCCCTCTCTTACTTTTTGGAACATGCCACTACCCACAGTGACTCGATCCCTGTGTATGCAGATGGGTCCAACTCCCATTCTGGGACTGAGTTTGGCGTCATTCTTAATGATTTTAGCCGTGGTGGGAGTCTCCCTCCTTCCACATCTATTTTTACTGATGAACTTACTGCTATTTTAGTTGCAGTTGAATTGATTTTTAGTTTACCTCCATCTTCTTTTACCATTTTTAGTGACTCTGCCTGTGCCTTGCAAGCTTTGTCTTGTACCTCCTTATCTCATCCCCTAGTCTTGGCCATCCTAGAGTGGCTCTGCTTGTTGAATAGGCGTGGGTACTCTGTAAAGACGTGTTGGGTCCCTGCCCATGTGGGGGTTGTGGGCAATGAGCAAGCTAGCGAAAGCTGCTGCATCACGCCAATTCTCTCCTCATTACCGCGTCCTGTTTGAGGACCTCCGTGTAGCCAGTATGGCGGCTGCGCGTTCTTGTT
Organism: Birgus latro; assembly: GCA_018397915.1. Taxonomy (NCBI): domain Eukaryota; kingdom Metazoa; phylum Arthropoda; class Malacostraca; order Decapoda; family Coenobitidae; genus Birgus; species Birgus latro. Next base: position 277 of record JAGKTI010033866.1, on the reverse strand, counting down.
GGCAGAAGAGGTGGGATGCCGTTGGGTCAAACAAGCTTCACAGTATTCGTCAAGACCTGGGTGATGGAGGGTATGTAGGAATGTCCCGCCAGTTGGATACGGCCTTGGCTCGCCTGCGGATTGGTCACACTAGGCTGACCCATGGTTTTTTAATGGAGAGGGCTCCCCCTCCCTTTTGTGATGACTGCCTAGTTCCTTTGACAGTACGGCACATTCTTGTGGAGTGCCCCAGTCTGGGAGACCTTCGTCAGCGGTACCTTTCAAGGTGCCGGACTGG
>JAGKTI010033862.1:0-11578 GCA_018397915.1 Birgus latro | reverse complement strand
TCATCCCATTTCTGTCCAGCTCTCTAATGCAAGAGTTAACTGTTACTCCCAGTCCTTCATGTATGCAACAGGTCAACTCTGGAACTGTCTCCCTCTGTTTCTATATCCTACTCCCTATGATCTCCAGTCTTTCAAATGCAGTGTATCCAGGCATCTCGAAATGTACAGATCTTGAATTTGGCTCTCTATTATTTTGTTACTCGTACCCGCCCCGGAGGGGCTCGGGAACGGGTATTGTTTTTACTAGGTTTGTCTGTTTGTCTGTCTGTCTCTCTGTCTGTCTGTTAACAACTTTACTACAGATGTGAGTTTGACTAAAATATCAAGAATGATGGGCTATGACCTTTTAATCACCGGAATAAATTTTGGGCCAAATTGGGCCACGGCTGAGGCTGTAGGACCAAAAACGTAAAACAAATGGGGAAGCGTAAAATAGTTTTTTGCCATAACTCCTTTCAAATTCGTCACATGGAAATGAAACCAAAACCTAAATGTGCGTCTTTCAAATCCGCATCCTATAACATGCCCCATTACATCAGGGCGTCATCCCCCAGTTAGCGGTGGAGGAGTCAGTGTCGGTAGAGAGGTGGCCTGCAGTCTTGATGGACCTGGTTTGAATCCCGGCTGGGGCAGGGAACAGTTTATGGATTTGATTTTCATAAAAGCGGACTTTCCTGATCTACCAGATGTCCCGCCGACATGTCGTAAAAGTATTCCCGCTAATACCAGTACACCAGTCCTGTATGAAACAGCTCTAGCATGTATTCAGTATGGACGGTGGGTGTTAGTGCCGAAGTGGTGACATGTGGAGGTGTAGGAGGACTACTGGGCATTGGGATAGGCGACTGCCCCAAGACATAGCCCCTGAAGCCTTTGCCCAGAGTCGGACACATAAAAAAAAAAAAAAGAAAAGTGGGTAGGTCCAAAAATGTCAAATGGGCATAAAATCATCAGTTATCACCATATTTACAACAAATTTGATATGTGACATCTTTGACTAGATATCCTGTTGTGTTTATACGTTAGCACTAAAATGACTGCCGGAGACGGGTTGGTTATGCCTTGGCACCGCTTCTTGTTTTTTTTTCTTGGTCTTTGGTTCCTCCTTCCTTGCAAAAAAAAAAAAAAAATGAGTGTTCATATTTGCCACTAAGGGTATAGCGAACAGCAGAAAAAAAAATGCCATTTTCAGTTTCACTGCTACTTGTATGCTGAATTGCTAGTTTCATCCAGGTTTAAAGCAAAAAGAAGATGAAGCATGAGGCTGACGGACTACAAAACTTGTTCCTTTAAATGAAACCCAACCAAAAAAAGGAGGTGAATTCAGTATGGAATTATAATATTTTAAAACATATGCCTGACTAATAATTACAGTAGGCTAGACCTTCTCTATAACTAGTCAGTTAGTGGGAAACCCGATCTGACAAAGCCGATGATCTGATAATCTGCTAAGTCCGATGTTCCCTCCCCCAGATGTGGGATTTCAAGCACATATTGGAACATAAGTGAGTGAAATAGCATATTCTAGGACTAAAAATTAAAACTATACCAATTTTACACATACACGGCCCATAATTTTGATGACTAGCCCAAACATGTGGAAAAAAAAAAATAGTAAATGTGTTTTGAATCACCCCGTACGCGGGAAGTGATCCGGCTTGATCTGGTAGGCGAGCATCATATACCCCACGTAACGGGTAATAGTCTGCCTGGATATTCTCTTTTACGGGCTGGTATCCGGTATATACGACGGTTTGTGTGGGGACCTCAAAGTGTTCATTAATTCCGATATTTGGTCTGGCTGGGTATAGTAATGCGAGGGTCTACTGTGTGTCCAAGTACAAGTATTACTGTGCAGTAGAATTTTAAAAAAAAAATCCCAAAAGAAAATGACACAAGATTCATAATGAAGTAGATTAGTGTCAAAAGACAGATACTGAATTTTCCCCGAAATTATATTATATCATGTATTATAAAGATTCATCAGCATATGCGTTCTCAAGTTTTTATCACCTCCTGCCCTGTCCAGCTGGCTGAATTTCACAAGGAGAAAAAAATAGAGAGAGCAGAAGGTAATTACTGAAGAAACAGCAAACCTAACATACGTGAACTATTATCCTAACCTATGACATAACAACACACTTTCCAATGCTGTCTAATGCACTTCACGAGATATAATAAGTAATGAAAAAAAAATCCATTAATTCCATACGTTTTCCTGAGTCGAAATACTATGTTCTTCTAGAAATATATGAGGATGTACTTTCTTCAGCACAAACGTATACGTGTACACGTTCCTGGGTGGGCTGCTTGAGGTTCCTGCCTATCTGCTGCTGTGGTGGGTATTGGGCGTGGTGGGAAGAAGACGGACTCTCATGTTTCTCCACTTCGTCGCTGGTGCCTCCATTGCTGTACTGGCTGCCCTGATGTTTATGCTGCATGAAGGTATGTAATGCACCTCACCTCACCGAACCACATCTCCTCATCTCACACGTTTCCATCACTATGCTTGTTTTATTTATCATGGCCTTCAGTAAGCTCTCTTAACTGGCATTCCGTATGTGGTGTTGATTCAGCCATTTTAGATAATTAGATAGGAATGATTACAACAGTGTTTCGTGAGAGATTATGAAATGGCCACAGTTACGCATTGTAATAATTAGAGCTATTTTGCTTAAGTAAATAGTGTGTACTTTCTGTTTTGTACCCTACTTCAACTGTACTTTACAGGTAAGCGTTGGGCCTAGTAAAAGTTATTATAGCTATTGGTAAGCCCATACATCACTACTATATGGGACGACCTTTGCTGGTGAAAATATTAATATCATAGAAATTTCAACATTTTTTTTTTCTTCCAAGTCTCCCTCCTAGACGGCTGCTGACACCGCTGGCACTTCTAACAGAGTACTTTGTTCTGAAGGGATGAATTTATCCTGTCTCATACTTTGCAATAATCTGTAAACGCTCATCAAGCATCCTGTTTTCGTGTGGTTACAAAAAAAAATTCTACGACTTTGTTGCAGCATTCATCAAAGGAAGTAAACTTAAAAAAAAAAAAAACTACAACGGCCTAGTGACCCTACACGTGAGTAACCATCATCTAATTGGTTCCAAAGAAAGGTGATTCTAGCACTGTCTGTTGTAAGCCCTTTGTTTTTAAATCCAGACTGGATATCACTAATGAAATCATACACGCTAACTGTGGGATTCATTCCAGTGATTTTAGGACGAGATGCATCTTCCAGAATAATTCTTTGGGAGACAGGAAGGGATGCCATATTTAAAAAAGTAGAAGATATAGAAGGTAACTGAGAAATTTGGGGGGTATTGCGGTATGATACTCAGTCTGGCATAAATCTTTAATTTCCAAACTGCACTCTTATGGCTTCTTTCCTTCCATCTGTGCCTTCATCTATAGCTTCCTTACTGGTCGTTCTATAGCTGCTGTTGTAGACGGCCATCGTTCTTCTAGCAGACCTATCAACAGTGGTGTTCCTCAGGGCTCTGTCTTATCACCAGCTTTCTTCCTTTTATTCATCAGTGACCTTCTAAGCTGTACATCTAACCCTATCCATTCGTACGCTGATGACTCCACCTTTCACCTCTCCATTCGGTTCCCGCCACGTCCATATCCGGAGTTACTTCAACAATCAAGGGATGAGGCTATGACACACCTAATGTTCGACTTGGTTCGTATCTCTGACTAGTGCCAAAATAATCTTGTTTTTAATGCACCACAGACTACTTGTTTTCACCTATCAACCCGGCAAATTGTTCCACATGAGTACCCACTGATGTTTAACAATATCCAACTTAATCCTGCATCATCCTTGAACATGCTTGGGGTTTCATTCACTCGGGACTTATCTTGGAAAGATCATATTACATCTTTTGTGAAATCTGCTTCCAAGAGATTAGGTGTGCTAAGCCGACTCCATACATTCTTTACCCCTGCACAGTTGTTGACTTTGTACACGGGTTTTATTCACCCCTGTATGGAGTACAACTCACATTTTGGGAAGGCTCCCCACATACAGTTCTTCTCAATAGTGGAGTAAAAAGGCTTTTCGTCTCATAAATTTTCCTCCTCTTATTGGCTTCCTTCAACCTCTGTCTCTTCGCCGCACTGTTGCATCTTTATCTCTTTTCTATCGCTACTTCGTAGGTCGCTGCTCCTCTGAACTGTCTGCTTGCATCCCTCCACCTCTACGACGGGCACGTAGCACCCGTCTAGCAACAAACTCTCATCCCTTTTCTGTCCAACTCTCTAATGCAAGAGTTAACAATTACTCCCAGTCCTTCATTTATACAACTGTTCAGCTCTGCAACTGTTTCCTCTGTCCATATTTCCTACTTCCTATGAGCTCCAGTCTTTCAAACGCAGTGTGTCCAGGAATCTCGAAATGATCGGATCTTGAATTTTGTCTCTCTCTTGTATTGTCTTTTTTTTTTTTGTCTTGGAAGGAACAGATTGCAGGCTTCTAGCCATTGGTTCCTTCTTCCTAGCATAAAAGAAAAAAAAATGATTGAACTGCTTCTTGTGAATAACTCTCTGTTTCTCAGAAATAAGATTGTCATGTAAGGTAACAGTTTTATACAATCTCGGAAGTACATGTATCATCATCAGATAAATTAGGTTTTTTAAAGAAAGGAACTGTAACTTGAAATGAAGTGGAGAGAAAAAGTACAAGGGAAAATAGTAAATAAGTGAATATAAGTAGCTTTTCTCTTGTAACTAAAATAAACTATTATGTACAGTAACAGTTAACAAGAGAGTAGGCCAGCATGTTCTCCAATACAACTTTCTCTACCCTTCAACACCAAACTACACGCAGGCTACACACTACACTTCCTTTTCAAAATTTGACAAAAATGGCGTCCAAACGCCAAGCCTCGGAGTCCTCGGGAGGGGGAGGGGGGACCATAAAAGCCCTGATCATCCGCCCCTCCCCCGGTAACGACTCACGGAGCTGCCTGGAACCAGTCTGACTCTCTCCTTCTTCATTTCTGCAACATTCGCGGCCTTTCCTCTAACTTTCACTCTGTTGAGCACCACCTCTCCTCCTCTAAACCTCACCTCCTCTTCCTCACCGAGACTAAGCTGTCTGAGGCAACTGACAGCAAACCCTTTTCTGTATCCTCCGACGTTCTCCATATTCATTTCAAAGCCAAAGGTGGCTGTTGTGTATAGGTACGCAACGATCTATCTTGCTCTCGTGTTCCTGAACTTGATTCTCCTGAATTCTCTACTCTCTGGCTTCGGTTGTCCTGTCATTCTCTGACTAAATATATCTGTGCTGTTTACTTATCTCCTAATTCTACTGATTATCAAAAATTCTTTGACTATCTTACTGCTATGATGGAACACATTCTATCCATTTCTCTTTTCTCTGAAATCTCCATTTTAGGAGATTTCAATATTCACCACCACCATTGCCTCCCTCTCCTTTCCCTGATCCACCTGGTGAACAAGCCAACATCTTTTCTATCCTTAATGACCTACAGCAGCTTGTAGAGCACCCTACCCGTGTCCCTGACCGCCTTGGAGAGAGTTCCAACATACCTGACCTTTTCCTAATAACTGATCCTTCTGCTTACACTGTTAATCTTTTCTCTCCGTTGGGCTCATCCGATCCTAACCTTATTACCTTACCCTGTTCTATCGCTCCGGTACGGCCTATAGACCCTCCAAAGAAACCCCGTCTGTGGCACTTTGGAGCTGCGGATTGGGAGGCCCTCAGGCAGTACTTGTTTAATTTTCCTTGGAATGATTATTGCTTCCATGGCCGGGAGCCATCTGAGTGTGCCTTGCGCGTTACGGAGGTTATTCTCTCGGGCATGGAAGCATACGTTCCTTTCTCATATCCTTTGACTAATGCAAGAAAGCCTTGGTTTAATCACGCTTGTTCTAATGCTGTCCGCAACAAGGAGAAGGCCTATAAAATGTACTGGAGCCAACCCACCCATGAATCACATCTTTTTTTATATTCTGCCCGGAATTGTGCAAAGTCTGTTCACTCTGCTAAAAATAATTTCATCCGTGCTAAATGCTCTCAACTCTCCAAGTCGAATTCTTCTCGCTCCTCCTGGCACCTTGCCGAAAACCTTTCTAACAACTTTACCTCACCATCCATCCATCCTTTTTTTCTGCTCTGATGGCTCTGTAGATATTTCTTCTGCTGATAAAGAAGATCTCTTTGCTCAGACTTTCTCCTCCAATTCCACCTTAGACGATTCCGGTGCTGTTCCTCCATCACTTTCCCGCTCTGACTTCCTCATGGCTGACATTAAAATTTCTTCAGCTGATGTATTTTCTGCCATCACTGGCCTCAACATTAACAAGACATATGGGCCTGATGGAGTCCCTCCTGTTGTCCTCAAGAACTGTGCTTCTGTGCTTACACCCTGACTAGGTAAACTCTTTTTCCTTTGTCTATCAACTTGTACCTTTTCTTATTTCTGGAAGTTTGCTCTCATTCAGCTAGTCACAAAGAAGGGTGACCATTCCCAACCCTCCAATTGCTTTAACATCCTGTGTCTCAAAAGTTTTCGAGTCAATTGTTAACAAAAATTTTTTAAAGCATCTTTCCTATCACAACCTTCTTTCTGATCGTCAGTATGGGTTCCGTCAGGGACGCTCCACTGGCGATCTTCTCACCTACCTTTCAGACTCCTGGTCATCCTCCTTTCGGGACTTTGGCGAAAGCTTTGCCATTGCACTTGACATCTCAAAGGCTTTCGATCGAGTCTAGCATAAATCTTTAATTTCCAAACTGCCCTCTTACGGTTTCAATCCTTCTATCTGTGCCTTCATCTCTAGCTTCCTTTCTGGTCGTTCTATAGCCGCTGTTGTGGGCGGCCATCGTTCTTCTCCAAGATTTATAAACAGTGGTGTTCCTCAGGGCTCTGTCCTATCACCAACTCTCTTCCTTTTATGCATCAGTGACCTTTTAAGCTGTACATCTAACCCTATCTACTCATACTCTGATGATTCCACCCGTCACCTTTACATTTGTTTCCCGCAACGTCAATCTCAGCAGTTACTTCAACAAACAAGGGATGAGGCTATGGCACACCTAATGTCTGACTTGGCTCATATCTCTGACTGGGATAAAAATAATCTAGTTGTTTTTAATGCATCAAAGACTCACTTCTTACACCCATCAACCCGACAAAATCTTCCACAGGATTACCCACTACTGTTTAATAATGTCTAGCTCAGTCCTGCATCATCCTTGAATATGCTTGGGGTCTCATTCACTCAGGATTTATCTTGGAAAGAACATATTACAACTCTTGTGAAATCTGCTTCAAATAGACCCACCTTACATTGACCCTCCTGAGGGGTGACCCTCCTGATGTAATGAGGCATGTTATACGATGCAGATTTGAAAGATGCACCATTAGGTTTTTGCTTCATGTCGATTTGACGAATTTGAAGGGAGGTAGGCGAAGAAACTATATTTACCTGGCCACGTTGGTCTTGATGATTTTTTTATTGGGGGGGGGAGCCTACAGCCTGGGCCTCGACCCATTTTGGCCCATGATTTAATCAGGCGATTAGGTCATAGCCCATCATTCCTGCAAATTTGGCCAACATCGCACCAGCAGTTTTCGCGTAAAATTGTTAGCAGACAGACAGACAAACAAACAAACAAACCGATTGAAAATAATACCCGTCCCCAGGCTCCTCCGGGGCGGGGACGGATAATGAATTTTGTGCAAGAAACATATGACGATGACGAGAGAAAAAAAAAATCCGTTCCGTTAGCAATGGTTGGTTAGGAAATCTCTTTGAATAAGAGTCGATGGGCGGAATTAAATCCTATTATACTACTTCTTTATGATTTTAAAGATTTTAAACCTTACTCACATCAGTTTTAGGGAGTTTGGAACAACGTCATGAAAAAACGAGTCGGCTGACATGGGTGGTAGATCTATAAACCATCCCTCAACCAACACAGGATTAAACTTCCATCATGGGACGGTGATAATCTGCTTAGTGGAAGGAGATACATTTTATTCTTTCCCTTCCTCTCATTTACAAAAAGAAAGTCAGCTGTACACTAACTAAAAAGAAAAAAAAAATCGGTGCACTGTCAGTCAGATGCCAACCGGAATAAATCCACCATGAGGATTTAGCAAACTGTTAATGCCTATATATAAGCATAAAAACATTTATTATGATGTATGAAGATGTAAGGGCGACAGTCCACACACAAAAAATATAGGAACAAAGTCGAGGTAGTAAAACAACATGCAATCCCATCCTCAAATGGGATTTTGGGGGGATCGGGGAAGGGGATACTTCTGTGGACTGCATGTCATAGCACTTTTTGGGTGCACCTATGCTGCACCATTGCATGTACTGGAGTAAAACAAAAATGTAGGCATGGGATTACATGTCGTTTTACTTCCTCGACCTTCTGATATTTTTTGGCGCACTGCCATCCCTACCTGTTCATACATTTCACTGATTTTTTTTTTCTTATAGTCTCCATGTAAGAAAAAGTCCAAAGGTTTTTGATAGTTTTCCAACGTAAGTGTTAGAGTACTAAGGGAACTGAAGGAATTAATGAAGACTGACCAACCCACTCCAGTTCAAAAAGACTCTATTTTCCTGGAGAAAATAACAAGCATGAGCACAGAGAACACAACACCTACGCCATGAGATAGATCAATGACTGAACTTTTGACCTTGTTCTGTGTAGCTTGACCTTTAACCGATTGTTCCCTGAAATATTTCGTCCTTGCTTGCCCGTGACCCGTCCATTAAACTTAGTTTACATTGGAATAAAAATGTTTAATTCGAACTTGCCATGTGACCTTGACCTTTTGCCCCATCGTTCTAAAAATTTATTTCATCTACATCTGAATCTAAATCATTTCACCATTTTTAATTCAAATTGATTAACAACCCTTACAGCGACAGGGCCAAGGCATTGACGCATTGACACTGTCCTGTGTCCTTAAACTTTGATTGATTGCTCTCATAAATAAAACGCTTCAGCCCTCCCTCTGTTAAGATTTGTCTAAACCGGATCAAAACTGTAAAACTGGACTATTATCTTGGACTTTTCGGGCAATATATGCTGTACCTCTGCCGCAGTGGGAAATGAAACACCTGTGAAAATAAAAATCAAGATGATCAGTTTCTGTTGTTTTAGAACTAGGAGGCTCTAAGATAGAAGAAGACAGAGGAGTAGAAGAAGAAGGAAAAAAATATGATGAAATAGAGATGTTTGTCCATCATGCTTAAGCGTGTTAGCGTTATGTTTAGCTACTTGAAGAGATATTTTAAGTATAGACAATTATGAGGATTAAGGCCAGATGCTTTAAAAATTTTAATACCTCCGTTTTGGCATTTACAAATGTTTAATAACGATTATTAACGCTTATATAAGGGTGCGTTGGTGCCTCCTTAAATAAAATGTCTACCACATTCTAATATCAACAACATTACATACATATGACATAGGTTACATGTAGTAACTGACATGACAATCATCTGACACCAAATATTAACAACTAATTATTTTTATTTCATAATACAGCATCATAAACATTCGTTTAAAATTTTCCCCTTCAGTTATCTAAAATGGCAGTAATAAGCTGCGAGTCAGCCATGTAATACCAATTATCTAAACGCTAGTTGTAAAGCCACTCGCGCATGACAACAATGAGTGACAGGCCAATTGGCTTCGTGTGGTACATGAAACCATTTGCTACAGTGAATGGTAAACATGTTATCAAAGGGTCGCATTGTATTCTTGTGCGTCAGGACTCTCTAACCTACTGTGGATCTTACGTATTTACATCTAAGTGGTGTTTGGGTTTATTGCACATATAACGCCACTCAGGACCAAGTGACTGATCATCTACGCATTCACTGTCAGGACTGGCTAGCCTTGCTCTGGTTCCCCCTGCTTATGAAATTAAAATAGACTGAATGATAGGCAGATACCATTTTCTTTTAGCACCATATGTTATTAAACACCTATACACTATATGTCTTCAAAAAGTTTGCTTTAGTGTAATACTGTTGCATTTGTATTTTTTACTATTTAACAGTCTGTCAGATGGTTGAATGTTAAGCTACGTGCGGATTTTTTTTTTTTTTTTTTTACCTATAAGGAGGAGCCAGGATTACAGGGGCTTTACTGGTAAGTGAATGGGAGTGTGGCTCATCAGTTGGGTAAACTTAGGTTAGTATTCTGTACACCTTTAGAACAGTATATATTTCAGTCATTCAGTCTACCCAGTTTTATATCTGGCTCTCCAGACTCTGCCTCACCTCCCCTTGGAGAGGGAAAGGCTGTCTGGAAAATAATGATTGTTTAATAGATATGACAGTGATAATTCAGCTACACCAAAGGTTTAATCTTATAGGTTCATAAGTATACTTATTTTATGGAGATGACAAGCCTCTGAAATATTTTAATGAATATGTGACTGGGAGGGATTGGCTGATTCAGCCCACGCCTGCACCAGAAAAATTATGTTAATGTCTGCCTTAATTTTTGTAAACAGATATTAGTATCGGCAAAGTACGGTCAACAGCAATAAATATTGTTGGTGATATTACAGTGCCAGTTGGAGTGAAGCTGTTCTTGTCCCTGAGTGGTAAGATGGCCATCACGGCAGCCTTTCAGCTGGTCTGGATCTACACAGCAGAACTGTTTTCTACTGAGTATCGGTCCCGCGCTGTGGGAGAGGCCAGTATGATCTGCAGGATTGGCAGCATCATGTCCCCGTATATAAATGACATCTTGGTTAGTTTCAACAACGACGTTCAGTCATAGTTTTGACGAGCAGAAGATTACTTGGATATACTTGTAATAAATGAAAGATCGTTTAGCCAACTTAGTAAATGGAATAACCATATTCTTCCTGGCTTGGGCTTATGCTGGTGAACTACAATCCCGTGGGACTGTGATTTTGTTATCCCTGAGGTCAAGTTTCATTAATTAAAATGTTAATTGCATACACTGGTAAGAAATGTGCATTCATTTATCTCCACGAAAAGATGAGCCACCCGAAGTGCAGAGTATGGTGCTAGTCCCACCGTTACTGGTCTGGGGGTAACTGTTTAGACAACTCCCAAACACGTATTTTAGCTTCGATGTAATTTGCAGTAGAAAATCGTTTTTTTGGCAGTTTTATCGCAATGGAATTCAAAATATGACAATCTTCCTCGAGGGCCTGGGTCTCTTGGCCTACATTAAACAAACTGGTAACGCGACAACTAAGGAGCACAGTTTCATTCTTCCGTTTAACTAGGCTGGACTACAGCGGTGACTACACTGTGGGTAATTTTGTTTTCTGGAGACACAGAATTTGGTGGTCCAGTAACTAATGCAAATGCCATTTCTCTTCAACTGAAGAGAATAAAACACGAAAGAAAAGAAAAACAAAGAACACACACACACACACACACACACACACACACACACACACACACACTCGAATCCTTTTGTATGTGTGTGAGTATGTGTTTGGACGCTGGGAGCTTAATGTTTAGTTGCCAATATTGCGAGCTGTACGACTGCAAATAACACACACACACACACACACACAC
>JAGKTI010033861.1:0-11578 GCA_018397915.1 Birgus latro | reverse complement strand
AAATGGCAGGGGACAGAGTGACATGGAGGCGATTTGTTTGTGGCTACCCCGTGCGGGATTGACGCATCTGGCAATAGATAGATAGATAGATTAATGTAGTGAAGGTATAAGACAATACAATACTGCAGTGGTGGTGAAAACCACTGATGCAATCCGGACTAATGTCTGATATATCGGAAAAAGTCCGGATTAGCAGGGGTAGGTCCGGATGTCGCTTTTATCTGAATTTCGCATTTTTCGGACTGGCTTGGGCCCCAATTAGTCCGTTATAGTGAGGTCTTACTGTACTATGCTTTCAGACAATTGTAATTCAGAGTAAAATTGTGAAAAAATTAAGTGGGTCACTGATATTTGTTTTGTCTTCTTTAGATCGATTTCCTCAAAAAACTATATGAGTAATGGATCCAAAATATCTCATCAGACATCATAATACTGAGTCTTACCTATCTCTGCTTGTCCAATATAGCAGTTTTATAATTGATCTACCCTAATGTACAGTAGCATATTCAGCAAAACAAGGGCTAAGGTGATTGTTCGGCAGTGTTCCCCATCATGCCTATGGATCCTATAACCACAGGATGTAGAGGTTAGGATTTTATATCCGGTGTTTAGGGTGACCCCCATTTTTGGGCATTGTTTTTGAGGTTCAGGAGTCGTCTTATACACCGGCAAATACGGTACTTGTCATAGCTCACCCCTGCATCAGATGTGATGATCATGAAAACATGAATAAGGAGGTCGCAGTAGATTACAGTGTCCTTTATCTGTGGTTAATTGTACATGAAATTCATCAGTTGATATTCTGGTTAGGTAACCATTTCTCTTGATTGCTTGGATGTGAGTTTTCCAGTATTATTGAAAATTACTATATTTCAGCATTATTTTTTCTTCATCAGCTCCACATGGAATACGCAGTGATGTAATTGATCTCATTCAAGAATGCAGACTCGAATCAAGTGGAAGCTCTGAAAAGGGATTGAGTGATGCCCTTCAGATCACACCGTTGCCAGAAGACCTTTTGCTCCACACCCTCATCTCCTACTGTCCACCCTCTCCTAAAGCTCTAAATCTTAAGCCACTGGAATTGGTTTGTATTAAAACTTCAGCAAAGTTTTCATTGCTTTTGCATGCTACTCATCCCTGATGTTGTGGATAATTGTTGTTCCCTGGAGTTGCATTGATCTGACGAAATTCCTGAGAAAATGGCTGGCATACTATGCAGCATCTATTCATAAGTTTGTCATGTATGTGATATACAGTTGTTACCCTGCACTGTGTTAGATTATCATTTGGAAGAGAGATAATACTGCTGATATATTCCATGTTTGTCAAAAAAGGCAGATAGAATGGGTAGAAATGGAAAACTGGAAATACCCCTTCTGTTTATTGGCTTAGAGATGTGATCATGGGCATCTGGAGGGGAGGGCAAGGGGGGGGCAGTTGCCCCCCCTTTGTATTCCAAAGTGTGTTTGGAACTTTCCTGGTCGTCATGTATATTTTAATTCCTTTGAGTTATTCTGTTACTTTATGTATGCCTATGCCTGTTTGGAGTGTGTATTTTGATATGCTATAACCACACATATATGTATAATTTCTTTTATTTTGCCCCCCTTACAAAAAAATCCTGCAGACACCCCTGGATGTGATGACTTTACCCAGCTTTGTGTTGTAGGCAGCCACATGCCTGTGCAGAACAGTAGGGAGATAATTATACCGAGGACACCTATGCATCACTTATTCGTGTTTCCAAAGAGATAAAGTAGTCAGACTGCTTTATCTGTGTATATAGCCAGCCTTAATGTAGATATCCTTACCCATTATATGATGGGAAATTTGGTTGAGTGATGATTTATCTGAAAGAATTAAAGTAGGAACATGCAGTTAAGAGTGCCCAGAGCCTATTGCAGTACAGCATAAATCAAGTATTGAGTAATTTATTGTGCTTGGACATTTCAAATACAGTGTACAGCAATGAAATTTCCAGCATCCTTTCAGTGCAGTACAGTAATTCCTGATTTAACCTGTACCACGCTAGCGATGTAGATCTACATCCCCTTCAAAAACGCCAGTGACGTAGATGTACGTCCTGCAGCATTGAGAAGTCGTTGCAAGCAAGCAAAGTAAAATGGAAGGAAATATCGTATCTCACTAATTTCAGACACTTCACTACACTTACAACACTGATTTAGGATCATGGGAGGCGAGTGAGTCTTTAGCAGACTCACAGCCGCTCTGCTCTGTCTGTAACCTTGAAGATTTTAGAAGTTGAGTGACATCAACCTGATTCAGTTCAACCGACTTTCTGGCTTTGGTGATTACTTATATTAGTACCAGGGATCTTATATTAATGTATTAAGCCCATTAGCCCACCAAAAAAAAAAAAAAAAATCGGTTCACAAGTTCACAACCGCTCTTCTCTGTATGTAACCTTTAAGATTTCAGAGGTAGAGTGACACCAACCTGACTCAATTCCACCAACTTTTTGGCCTTGGCGATTACTTTTATTAGTGTCAGAGTGGCACCAACCTGACTCGATTCAGCCAACTATCTGGCTTTAGTGTTTACTTTTATTAGTGCCAGGGATCTTATATTGATTTATTAAGCCCATTTAGCCAGAAAAAAGAAAATCCAAAATTGGCTTACTCGATGTAGTGCTGCTCTCGGGTGTCTGCCCTTTCCTCTCCTCCATCCTTCTTTCCTTCAATCCTCTTCTGTCTTTCTTTCCTTCATTCTTTCCTTGTCCTTCTGCCTACGGGTGACTTTGCACTCCCTCTTTTGTCTTTCTTGCCTTCATTCTTTCCTCGTCCTTCTGCCTGTGGGTGACTCTACACTGAGTGACAAGCCAAATGGTTTCCTATACACCAGGAAACCATTTACTACGCTGGGTGGTAACTACATAACCAAATTTTGCCGCCTGGTGGTTTAGTGGGTAATTACGGCGCTCCATTCGGATTGAGCCAGTGAAGGTTTATATCCAAGGGATGGTTGGGGTTTATTGCTCACGTAATGCCATTCAGGGATGAGTGAGGCTGGTCACTCTCATCTTAAATGTCAGGACCAATTTGCCTAGCCCTGGGCTCCTACGCTCCTCTGTGGGGCGACATAGGATTGGATAATGAATGAATGAATGAATGGCTAGCATAGGAGGGCGTCAGTCTTTTTTTTTTTTTTTTTCCACCTCCATCACGGTACAGGTTAACATGTTTTCATTCAACATGTTTTTCTGTGTAAAGCTTTTAATCAGTATAGGAACACTTTTCACATACTGTACCTAACCATTGTTCACAATTAAATGGTCATTGTGCAGTGAGTTATCAGGGTTGATATAACACAAGTAAATATTTTTGTCAGTGTCTTACTTTTTAAATTGATAATGAACTTTAACTGCACTCAGTCCATTCTTATTTATATTTTGCACTCTTAATAATCTAAGAAGTTAGTCTTTCTTTTATCTATCTGTCTGTTGCCAGACGCCGTAATCCTATAAGGGGTGGCCACGAACATATTGCCTCCATGTCACCCTGTCCCCTGCCATCTTGCTGCCTTTCCCTGAGCTCACACCCCCATCTCTCAAATATCTCTCCACTCCATCCCTCCATGTCATCTTCCCCCTCCCCCTCCCCCTCCCCCTCCACATCACTCACATATACTCTCCTCGTTAGTCTCTCGCTCTGTATCCTCTCCACATGGCCAGACCACCTCAATGAATTTCTCCTACTTTCAGTCACATCAACACCACAACAATCCTTCACTTCCTCATTTGTCAGTCTGTCTCTCCATGTAACTCCACATGCCCCTCTCATGTAACTTATTTCCATTGCTCTCACTCTTGACTTGTGTCCATCCAACAAGGTCCAAGCTTTGCTTCCATACGTTAGAGTTAGTACCATAATAGTATCATGCAACGACTTTTTTACTTCCATGCCCACTTCCCTGTTTCTTATCATTCCTTTCATAGAACCAACAACCTTTCTTCCCTGCTGTTCCCTTTCAAGCACTTTGTCCTCCAAACTTCCATCCTTACTCATCACTCTTCCCAAGTACTTAAATGCACTCACATTTTCCATTTCCTCACCATCCAACCTCACCTTGCATACAGTGACTTTATTTGTCTCGAAGACAATAACTTTGTTCTTCTGTCCATTTACCTTTAGATTCTGTTTCTTACACACACTCCCAGACTCAGTCACCAAGCCTTGTAGTTCATCTTCGTCTTCACTTAACAATACAGTATCATCTGCAGACAACAGAACGGGAAGTTTCCAAATGCCACCCTCTCTCAGTAGGGCCGCTCCAACATCCACTGCCCCACCTTGTATCTCTTTTATAACCCCATCCATGTATACAGATTTAACAACCATGGAGACATGACACATCCCTGTTTCAATCCAACATTCAGATAGAAAAATTCACTCAGTTCACTATCCACTTGCACTGCAGCCTTAGCACCCTCATACACATTCATCATGACATTCAGTTCCTTCCCATTTACTCCATATAGTCTAAATGCTTTCCACATTCCTTGTCTATCCACTCTGTCATATGCTTTCTCCAACTTCATGTAGGCCACATACATATTCTTGCCCTTTTCTAGAAACTTTTCCACCAAAGACCTAAGGATGAATATCTGATCTACACAGCCTCTTCTTTTCCTAAAACCTTCCTGTTCTTCAACTAATTCCTCTGTTATTTCCCTAACTCTGTCAGTACATATCCTACCATATACTTTTCCATCCTACTTTTCCTATTGCACTAAGAAGACAGATGCCCTTTTAATTACCACACACTTTCTTTTCCCCTTTCCCTTTGTACAGAGGAATAGTTATACCTGACTTCCAGTCCTCTGGAACTCTACCTTCCTTCCAGGGTATCTCCTCAACTTCCATATCCATTTTACTACCATCTGTCCCCCATGCTTCATCATTTCACTACATGCTCCATCAGTTCATGGAGTTTTCCCCATTTTGACTTTCTTCATTGCATCCACTGCTTCCATCCCACTGATCTCTTCCACCCTTCTCACCTCCCTCCTCCTCCCAGCTGTTCCCCACCCACTAATACTCACATTACAGTAATCCCTCTGTTATCCAGATGGCCACTGTCTGGGCAATCCATTACCCGGATGCTGTGATCTGGTCGTTCGAAACCATGATTCATACATTTTCCATCTTATCTGGACAAAATGCTTGCATCCGGGTGGAAATTATGGTCACTGCAGGGTATGGCCCTGCAGTGGTAATTGCTTATCTGTGGTTGATGAGTCTGCCTGACCATGGTAATTACTTGGCTGTGGTTTGAGCTGCCTGACCATGGTAATTACTTGGCTGTGGTTTATAGGTCTGCTTGACCAGATAGTATAGTGTTAAACAACAGGAATATTTGTTGTATGATGTACTGTTGTGGCCTTTTACACTGGCTTCCAAAGTTAGGTTATGTATGAAGGTGGTTAGGGGAATTTGAGAGGAGTGCAAAATTTCCGCTGCCCAGCCTGCATAAGAAGAGAGGCGGAGGGAGATGAAGCAGAGGATGCGCTAGAGGTGAATGTGGGCACACTACTGGAAGTGCAGCAGTTCTGCTATCTAGGAGGTATATTGGACTGCGAAGCAGGGGTGGAGAGATCAGTCAGAACAAGAGTGGCGGCATCATGGTTAAAGTGGAAGGAAATAGCTAGCCTACTGGTCAACAAACACATACCACTGAGATACAGAAATAAAATATGTGAGGCCTGCATTAGACCAATATTGATATATGGTGCTGAAACATGGGCTTTGACAGATAGACTGATGAATGTTCTGAGGAGTACTGATCATAGAATGTTAAGATACATGGCGGGAGTGAGATGGGAGGACAGAGTTTTGAGTGAGGAGGTAGCCAGAAGATGCGGGGTTAAGGATCTCGATATCATCTTGAGGCACAAGCGGCATAGATGGTTTGGTCACGTGAGAAGGAGTGAGGAAGGGAGCTGTGTGAGAATAGCAAAGGAACTGGAAGTGGTGGGACGTCGACCGCCAGGAAGACTTAAGAAGACCTGGAAAAATGTTGTAACGCACGATATGGAAAGACTGGGTATTGGAGAAGATTTAATCCAGGATAGGAAACAGTGGAGAAAGGCCATCGCACGTCCTACGCCAATTTGAATTTGGGAACAGAAGGACGAAAAACGAAGGATGATGATGGGTTTAGGGGAGGGGTCCATTATCCAGACGGACCCATTACCCGGACATGCCTTTGGCTTTGTTACGTCGGATGATCGAGGGATTACTGTACTTTCATTCTCTGTGTTTAACAGCACCTTAAAGTGTTCTCTCCATCTGCTCACCTTTTCTCCCTTTCCCATTATCAATCTACCATTTTAATCTTCCATTCCCCTACTAACTTCTTTATCACCCTGTCTAGCTTTGTTTACCTCATTCCAGAACATTTTCTTATATTCCCTCCACTTTACACTCAGGTTCCCTCCAAATTCCTCATCCACTTACTTCTTACTCTCTTACTAATCTTTTCACCCCACTCTTCCACTCTACATATAACTCTCTTCCATCTCTCTACTTCCTCCATGCTTCTGCTTCCCATCCACTCACTACATGCTTTCTTCTTTTGCACCACAGTTTGTTTCACCTCTTTATTCCACCATGCTGCTCATGCACCTTTTTTTGTCTTCTACTCACCTCACACACCATCTCACATGCTGCCCAGGTTTCTGTGAATATCTTACATACACCTTCCACCTCGCCCATCTGCTTCAGATCATATTTACCCAATTACTCCTCCACTTCTCTCTTATGTTCTGCCTTTTATCCATCCTCATGCAACCTTCCTACCCTCCTTGTATGGACTACTTCCTCTTGTTCTCTCATATTCATCCATCATATTTGTACCTTGACTTTCATCACCACCAAGTGGTGGTCAGGAATTCCACTCCCGCAACCTCTGTATGCTCCTGCGTCCATTACTTACCATCTCAATCGCTCATCCACACACAAATAATAATTCATTGCCTTCTGTTCATTCATTTCACCACTCACCCTTCTCATCACCCGCCACATATACATGTGGATCATTTTGTGCCTGAAGAGGGTATTGGCTATCACTAACCCCCTCTCCACATAACTGTTCACTAGAGCACTGCCATTCTCATCCATATCTGCAGGCACATCCCATTCACCAACTACTCCATCCACCTTCACATTCCCTACTTTTCCATTCATATATCCAGTCAGAAACACTCTCTCATCCTTCTCAAACTTTTCCATGCACACTTCCACATTTGCCCAGAACTCTTCTTTCTCTCTGCTTGCTCGGTCTTCCATTGGCGCATGTACACACTCAGTTGCCCATGTTTGTAATCCAACTTTCAGTCTTTCTTGCTGAAGCATAACCTAAAGTGATTTCCACTCAACATGGTAGTTTTACAGAACATATCTCTATCCATTAGCTGGAAATTGCTATATACTAGAACATTTTTTTGTAGAATATTAGGAAGGAAATATGTTAAATAAGAACAGTATCATTGCAGTATCATGAAAATTAATCTTTCAGATTTACTTTTGATAACTGGTAAGGAGTCATAAAATCATGGAAGAGTAAAGCTGCACTGCTGTGTAGTGGACTTTGCTTCTATCACCCAGTTAAATATACTAAACCCTCTTTTGTATCAGACCTAGTCTGTTGTAACTGAAAAACATGACTAGTACCGTAATACCCTGTGCTTAATTATGTATTGTTTCTGTGTTACCCTGTCCACCATGGTTTTAGTATGCCACATTAAAGTATCTCAAACTCAGACATGTTTACACCAGACTTTTCACATATATATTGGACTGTTGTCTGAAGGAATGCAGTGCCAGGAGACGTGGCACCTGCACAGGTGATGAATGCTGTGAAGTGGCTGAAAAATGGGAAGGCAGCAGGGGTTGATGAGGTGTATGCAGAGATGATTAAGTCGTGGAGAGAGTAGAATGAAGTGCTTGTTGGAGGTATGTAAGAAGGTGTGGATGAGTGAAACTGTGCCAGCAGAGTGGAAAAATGCTGTGATTGTATTCCTGTCCAAAAATAAAGGTGATCGAATTGAGTGCAAGAATTATTGTGGCATAAGTTTATTGAGTTAGGGTGGCTTTAGGAATGGCAGAGGATGTGTGGATCAAATATTTGCAGTGAGACAGATAGCAGAGAAGGCTCACCCCATCCATATATATATTGAACAACCATGGGGACATCACACAACCTTGTCGCAACCCCACACCGATCGTGAACCATTCACCTAGATGCCCATTAACCCTTACACATGCTTCACTACCGTCATAAAAACTCTTGATGGCACCTAGCAGTTTGCCATCTACACCGTACATGTGCAAAACTTTCCACAATCCTTCTCGGTCCACTTTGTCGTATGCTTTTTCCAGATCCATGAATGCCATAAACACCTTGTGTTTATCCATGAATGCCATAAACACTTTATAATGGGTAATAATGGGGTACAAGAAGAGAATGATAATGGGAAGCGACTGAAGGACATGTGTAATTCTTATTTTAAAGACAAAGATGCACATAAATATACATGACATGGTATAGAGGAAATGGAGATCAAGTTGAAAGGAGCCTGTTTGATTATGTGCACGTAGAGAAATCGATGCTGGGTAGTGTTGCTGATATGAGGGCAGTGAGAGGACGATGTGGAGGATTGTCAGATCATATTATTGTGGTATGCAAGATCAAGCTGAAAGGAGTGAGGTGGACCAGGAGAGAAAGAAGCTGTCAGGGAGAGAGACTGAAAGTCAAGAAGCTGAGGATCAAAGAAATGGTAGATGAATACAGGGTCAAGGTAGAGGAGGAGTTAGAATCAGTGAATTGGAATGAAATGGTTCTGGACAGCTTGTGGAGTGTATTTAGGGATTGCCTAGTTAAGAGTGCTAGAGCAGTGTGCGGTGTAGCAAGAGTAACAACAAAGAAGAAAGATACGGCATGTTGGGATGAAGAGGTTAAGAGAGCAGTGGAGGAAAAGGGGAAGAAGTGGCTGGAATGGATACAGGACAGGGGTTCATTTGAAATAAAAAATGAATTTTTTGAGATTAAGAGCACATAAAGAGACTAGTGAAGAGGAAAAAGGAGGA
Source organism: Birgus latro (assembly GCA_018397915.1). Classification (NCBI taxonomy): domain Eukaryota; kingdom Metazoa; phylum Arthropoda; class Malacostraca; order Decapoda; family Coenobitidae; genus Birgus; species Birgus latro. Next base: position 2,468 of record JAGKTI010033861.1, on the reverse strand, counting down.
GGTAAATTATGATCTAGGAAGAAAAATTAATGCAAATTACAGTACTCTGAAAATAGGAGGCTGTTCTGGAAAGAGGTGTGGGAATGTATAAGTGAGGGGAAAGAAATGTGAAATTGTGAGGGATGTTCATAGTAGATTATCAAACCGTGGGGATGAAGTAAGGACCAGATGGAAAAATATTTTGAAAGTCTGATGAATGAGAATGGGGAGGACAAAGCAACTGTTAACATGATTGGTTTTGGGAGTGTACAGAGAAGGAATGCAGTGTCCCAGGAAACGTGACACTCGCAGAGGTGAAGAATGCTGTGAAGCGTCTGAAAAATGGGAAAACAGCTGGGGTTGATGGGGTGTATGCAGAGATGATTAAGTGTAGTGGAGAGAGCAGAATAAGGTGCTTGTTGGAGATACATAAGGAGGCATGGATGAGTGAAACTGTGTCATTAGAGTGGAAAAAGGCATTGATTGTACCCCTGTTCCAAAGTAAAGATGAGTGAAGTGAGTGCAAGAACCATCATGGCATAAGTCTGTTGAGTGTGGTTAGGAAGATATATGGAAGAATTATTATAGAGAAAGTAAGAGAGAGATCAGAAGTCCCACTGAGTGACGAACAGGGTGGCTTTAGGAGTGGCAGAGGATGTGTGGATCAAATATTTGTAGTAAGACAGGTAGTGGAGAGGGGGTGTGAGAAGGACTATAAGGTGTTTATGGCATTTATGGATCTGGAAAAAGCATACAACAAAGTAGACAGAAAAGGATTGTGGAAAGTTTTGTACATGTACAGTGTGGATTGTAAGCTGCTAGGTGCTGTGAAGAGTTTTTATGATGCTAGTGAAGCATGTGTAAGGGTAAATGGGCATCTAAGTGAATGGATCACGATCAGTGTGGGCGTGTGACAAGGTTGTGTGATGTCTCCATGGTTGTTCAGTATATATACAGTAATACCTGAACTTATGAACATAATTGGTTCCAAGATGCCATTCACAAGTTGATTTTGTTCGCGAAATGAAAATCCCTTACAGTACTACATGTACAACATAAAAAACATTGTACTGTTCACTGATCTGTTGGTAGGATTTTAAATGTTCTTAAGCAGTTTGCATTATGATATATAAATGCATAAATTAACACAAGAAATACTCAAGAAAAACATGCAGTATATCACACAACTCTGTTCCTGCTATTGTCCAGTGCCTATTTGCAACTGACGAATGAAAATGGTACATTTGCCACCTGCGAAGATGTGGATATGGCAAGCATTTCATTTTGTTTCGTTAGTTGTAAATATACATTGGACATAAGCAGTAACCGAGTTATTTTATAAACATCACTGTAGCTCACCTGAGGGCAGACATTGCAGGACTTGCAGGAAGTGAGAGGAGGCAGGTGGAGGAGTGGAGTTAGTTGGAAGATGTGGGTGAGGAGAGAGCAGTAGACGAGTCAGGATTTTCAGGAGAATTAGGCTGAACAGATGTAGCTGAAGGCTCAGCGTAGGAGGTTGAAGGCTCAGCATAGGAGGTTGAAGGCTGTGGTTCGTCTAATTTCGTTTCCACACTTGAAAAAAACTTCGTGATTGACGACTGGGAAGCGTTCTTCTTTTTCTATCACCCGCCACTTTCAAAAACGGTCGCAGCGCGCTGCTACAAGCTAAATTAGTTTTTTGTGGTTATGTTCGTACCTGTTAAATGAACGTTATTTTGTTCGTGTTCGTGTCTTTGAAATGCTCGGATCTTGAATGTTCGTAAGCTGAGGTATTACTGTATATGGATGGAGTGATGAGAAAAGTAAAAACTCGAGTAATGGAGGGCAGGATGGTGATGGTTGGAATATCTCAACTATGTTGTATGCTGATAATTCAGTAGCACTTGCAGTACTGTACTGGACAAGAACTTTGTACACTAGTGCAGAGTTTTGCTGATGTCTGTGAGCATCATGCCTTGAGAGTAAATGTAGAAAAGAGTAAAGTAATGGTTATTGAGAGAGAAGGTGACTCCCAGTGTCCCAGTGTGATGTTACAGTGAATGGAGAGAGACTGCAATTGGTGAGAGAGTTCAAATGCCTGGGTACGGTGATAGAAAAGAGAGGATAATGTGCAAATGAAGTGGAAAGTAGAGTGACACAAGGAAGGAACGTAGCTGGTGCTATGAAGGCCTTTATAAAAAAATAAAGGCTTGAGTGTTGCAACTGTGTGAGGCTTACATGAAGGAGTGTTAGTGGCAGCCTTAACATACTTATGTGAGATTATGGTGTGGAAGAAAAATGAAAGTCAAGAGTAAGAGCAGAGGAGATGGGACTGCTGAGGAATATATGTGGAGTTTCGTTTCGTATCGTTTTTTAATGCTCCCACATGCTTGCATGCGTCGGCCTTGGTCACCTAATGGCGGCTCTCAACGCTGCTCGATCCCTGGCAGCCTCCCTGTTCAGGCCCTTAACCCTTAAGTCACACTTAATGACCTCATCCCATGTCTTTC
>JAGKTI010033860.1:0-11579 GCA_018397915.1 Birgus latro | reverse complement strand
AAACCACTGCTAACTGCACTTCAGAAGAAAAAGAGAGTAAATTTTTGTAAGAAATATCTTGCCTGGAGTGAGGAGCAATGGAAAACTGTGCTTTGGAGTGATGAGTCAACATTTACTGTCACTGGCACCCCTTCATCACGAGTGTACCGCAAACCAGGCAGTGACCCCTTGGATCCTAAGTACACTTCCAAGTTTGTTAAATACCCAGCCTCACTCATGGCTTGGGGCTGCTTTACATATTATGGTGTTGGTGAGTTGGTAATTCTACCTGCAAATGAAAAAGTGAACCAGAACAATTATTTGGAGCTCTTATGTGATGTTTTATGTGACTCTTTTGATAAAACCAAGGCAAGAGTATTTATGCTAGATTCTGCCCCTGCACATGTTGCAAAGTCAGTGAAACAGTGGCTAACAGACTGTGAGGTTCCCTTTATTCGAGATTGGCCCGGAAACAGCCCAGATATCAATCCCATTGAGAATTTATGGGTGCACATGAAGCGGTAGCTGCGTAGTATGGACACATCATCTTTGCCTAAACTTGAGGCTGCAGCTATGGAGCAGTTTTAGTCCGTCTGTTCTGCAAAACTACGCCATCAGTCTCCCCAGACGCCTTAAGAAGATAATAAAGATGAAGGGGAATGCCAGTAAATACTAAATTCAATGGTGAGTGTTAATTTATTTGTTTCTCCTTGCTAACCACAAGAATGTTTTCTTTTTTTAAGATGGCGTCAACACTTTCCGCGCCTACTGTATATTCACCTGGAACTACCTAATTTATATGTATTGTCTAGATTTCGTACGACTTATTTCTTAGCATATACATTAGCAGCTGACATTTTCAACTCTTGGCTACCGAGATACAGCCAGTTCGCTCTCGTCCTTCACGGTGAAATGATGCCCGTCCATTTCTGCCGCTTTTGCACCTATTATAAAAGGCCCTGTGACCTCTACCCCTACTAAACATCGTGTGGGAAGCGGTAAAGGACTGTAGATATATATATAAGTGTAATAAAGTACTAGAAATAATAAAGTGTGAGTGTGTATATGAGTAAGAAATGACAGAACACCAGCGGTGAATTAGCGGGAGTGGGAGGCTCGTACACACTCGTATTTTATGTTGCTTTCACAGTGTTTTTTTTTTAGTATGGATTCCAAACTACTTGGAAATCATTGAATAGTGTTTCTAGTGATAATATCTGGCAGTGGTATTCAGATTAGGGGGTGTCGGGAAGTGTAAAGTGGAGACTTAGTTACCGTAACTTCAGAAGTCTCCACAAGTCCAACGGTAATCGACGAGTGCTAAAAAAAACATCCCAGGAGAATGCTGAAGGTATGTGCCATATGCATATGTAATTATAATATTCAAGGACTAATAACTGATTTTTGGCAAATATTTTTAAAAAGTCAGTCAGTCTGCGCGAATATCCCCGCTGGAATGGCACGGAAAACCTCCGACAACCCCGCGGTGTAGGAGTTAATGAAAATAAGAAGAGATACCAGCGTTATGAATCAGAGTTACAAAAGTGGGCTGCCACCACCCAGCGAATGCTGGGAAAGAATTACTTGCTCTATAGTAAGTTGAAGAGTACTGGGGCCTTGCGAATAAACGACTAGGGTAGCGTGAGTTATATAGAGTGCTCGAATTATAAGATAGCAATACACCTCGCGGGCCACTCAATCTCACGGATAAACTTCCCAGAGGATAATAGTTTCAAACACAATGAAAGCTTAACCTAAAAATTTACTAAGTATAAACATACAGATATAAGGAACTAGGTATTGATCAAATTAACCATAGATTACTTACGGGATATGAATTACTAGTAACTATAAGAACATTACTCTTTCACACTGATATTATCTCAGGGCAGATAAGATATACAAAAAGTTCAATGAATGCAAGAGTACTACACCTCCGCTGAACAAATTCTTGGATTGATTCTAACATACTATTATGAACAGAGTTCCTCACAGTTAGATTTAAGCACAATTTTATATTCACATGCACATATAAATATATAAACTTCACCTCTCAACCTACTACTTACAAATCAACACCATCTCCAATGTATCTAACAGTCTCATATATCAAATCAATAAATTCACAATGACAGCTTAACATGGGATCAACAGTCTAATGGCTTCGTATGGGCTCCTTGGGTAATGATCTCGGAAAAATTATATAACAGAGCATATCCCTTGGGACCGAGTTCCTTCCCACACTTCTCACTTCGAGTCTCATAAACAACTCACCCAGTGATAATATAGGAATTACGTGAGTTATCGAATCGACACTCAAGATCCTGAATGTAATTTACAACAACTTCTTAGATCAGAGGAAATCAGTCAAACAAGCTTACAACTCGTTCCCAATATTCCTAAAGGTGTATATAAAATTACAGTATTACTGTGGACCAATGATTCTTATTGAGTTTAGTGAATCTGAGAGGGGGGGGGGAGAATTTCTAGTGTAATAGGCACCATGAGAAGAACCATGCAGTTACTTCCGTCGTCAGGCAGACGGTTACGATGGAAACTACGGCAATTTGTAAAGTTTGAGGAGCAGCAGTGGAGTGACCATCAAAGTAAGTTAGGATAAACATTAACAGTCAACCTATTACTATATGGAGAGTATTAACATCATGGGAAATGGAGGGAAGTATTCAGAGAACGTGGACACACACCTGTAAAGTTCGAGGAGCAGCAGTGGAGTGACGCCCTCGAGGCCACTTGTGTCCTACCCTCTCCGGTTGTCCTAACATCGGAACTGACCGACTAATTCCTCTGCAAGATTTCTGTTCACACCTACTAACATGGCATAGGGAATAAGGTGTTCACACTCGACTTACATAGACGGATTGACTGACGATGTTTAAAATTTTGTGGTAATCGTATGGGACTGACAATTATACCGAAGCCCAAACCAACGAGTGTTGAAACTAATTATAACCATGTGGAGATATGTATCCAGTTGCCAGCGTAATGCAAACTTTAAGATTTGCAAATTTCCATTATCGGCAATTAGAATTTAACTAAGCTTTAATTCATTACTATTTAGTACAAAAAGATGGTAATACCACCAAGCCTGACTTACAGATTTCAAATTTAAAGTATGAAGATAAATTTTCGCGATTATAATTATGGCACTACAAGTAGTCTGTTGCATGTATCGATGAACGTATAAACTAATATCAATGAGCGTTGTATAAATTCGTGAGGTGTAGTGGGTTCGTAGTTTACTGCTAATAACCAAATGTTGTAACGTGGTTTGTCGGATCCCTACCACTGTTCACCGATGTTGTAGCCGCAGCCAAGGCGGTTGGAGGTCTCTACTTGGTTGTGGAGGAGAATATGTTGTGGTCAATGATGGGAGGATTTAAAGATGACTGGAGGTTGATTGCAGTTTATTTGTCTTCAAAGGGGAGCTCAAGATTAACTCAGAGTGTATAACACAAGAAGCTGTTAATGTGAGAGCGGTTTTATTCTAGCTACTCTCGCGAGTCTCTATTCCTCCTCCTCTGCCCTCTCTCGTCAGTCTGAATCTCGTTCCTTTCCCTCTGGTGTAAGAAAAGCCTCATCACGTGTACCATGCATGCTATGGAACCTTCCAGATCACTGTATATGTCAGCTTCCCACGATACAAAAGTGCAAAGTCTGTTACTTCCTGGGCTGGTCAGGTAACACCTTGCAATCTCTTCACTTCCTTGTCTCTCACTCTCTACTCTCTCTCTACCCCCATGTGCTATATATATGATACTTAATGCTATTTATGTATTGTATTATAATAATGTAGGAGCTATGATATTTGAGTCCTGCCACCTTCCCTTCTCCGTTATTATTGGAGGCACAGTCCTTTCCGTCAAGGAATATGTTCCCCTCATCATTGCATATCCTGCTGGCGATTTGGACATCCTGCAAAATACTGCCGGTCTCCAGCTATTTGCCCCAACTGCTCGTAGGCTGAACATCCAGTGTCCACCTGCATGTCTACTTTCCAGTCCTTTCCAAACTGTGGGGGACAACATATAGCCCCCTACAGGAAATGTCTCACCTGCATTTTTGAAGCAGAAGTGTCTCACATCAGGTGGAAAATGGGACTTACCCTCCGTGATGCTCGTCATCAGGCGAATCGCTTGGGGCAATGCCCTGGCATCTCCTTTGCCCGCATGACTAGACCCACTCCTATGTCACAAGTTTCAAGCTTATCCAGTGTCTTTACTTCTATTCCTCTCTCAAATTCTTTTGCCATGCTTGCCACTCCCCTCATTCTTCTTCTTCCCTTCTCTCTCTTGCTGGTTCTGCTCCCTCCACCCCATCTCCTTCCCATACTCTATACACCCGTTCTTCTCCCTCTCACCTTCCCCTCCCTGAGCTAACAAACGTAAACGTTCCGTTGTATCCTCTTCATCTCATATTCCTGGTCTCTTCCCCCTTTCCTCTACTGCTCAGCCTATACAGCCTGTCCAGTGTTCCCCCTTCTCCAGACAACAGCACCAGAATGCTTTGCCACCAGCTCACACTCAGCCTTTGTCCTCTTCTATGGAAGCTGATTCCCTTCAAAGTATCATCATTTACCTTCACCGTACCTCTTCCTTGCCCACCCTTGTCACTGCAGATATACATTTCCCCCCCCCTTCCTCACTTCCCCCTACTCCCATTCCTCCCACCTCTCCTGCACCTTCCCTCCCATTTCTACCTCTTCAGGATCTCTTCCCCTCTCTTGTTTCCCCACTCTTCCTTTGTTCAACTATCCACCTCCTTTATGATCTCTATGTTCTCCCTATCTTCCCCAATCTCCTCTGTTCTTGACTTACCTACGCTTCCTGGATACTCTCTCCCTCAATGCTGTAAGCAGTCTCTGCGCTCTTCCCACACTTGATTTTCCATAGTTCTGGTGCTCTGTCAGTGGAATATTAGAGGCTTCCGTATGCATTGTATGGACCTTCGTTTTCTTATTTTCATCCATAATCCTCTTCTTATCTCCCATCAGGAGACCTTTCTACATACTTCCCTGGTTCCTATTCCTGGCTATACTTTTCTTGAATCCCCTTCTCATATGATGCTGTCCTTCTTATCTGGAGTGATATCCTCTTTGAACCTTTTCCTATTACTTCTATCCCTCATACCTCTGCTCATGTCTTTTTCCTTCAGTGGATCACTGTTAACTCTATTTCTTTCCTTCTGTTCCTCTTGATTTTCCAAATTTTGTCATGTTCCTTCATTCCTTTCCTCCCCCAATTCTTCTTCTTTGGTGACTTCAGTTGCCGACATTTAGGGTGGCTCTGTGATCACCACTAGGGGATGTTTATTAGAACAAATTCTTTCTTCATAAGATCTCTTTATCCTTAAAACTGGCACCCCTATTCACTTTGATCTCCGTACTTGTTCCCTTTCTTGTTTGAATCTGTCCCTTTGCTTCCCCTCAATTTCTCTCAGTTTTCATAGTTCATTATTAGAAGACTCTGTTTAGTGATCACTTCCCCGATAAGCTCTCTCTCACCTCTTACTGTCCTCTTGCTAATCCGCCTTGTTGACAGTTCCATGCTGCTGACTGGGAGTTATTTTCTTCTCTTACAGTGCCCCTGCTTCCTCCTTCATCTTTTTCATTGCCACAAGATATGTTGTCCTTTTTCCTTGTCCAGGTTTTAAGTGCTTCCCTCACTGCCATTCCATGTGATATGCGACCGTTAACTGCCAAACGTGTTTCTTGGTGGACTCCTGCTTGTTCACGATCTCTCATGTGAAACATGCGCTTGGAAAAGTTTTCGCCGTAAACAGTCCACCCCCAATTAGATTCGTAGCCTCATATTTCGCCCAACTTCCGCTGCCTTCCGTCGTACCATTCTCCAGGCTAAACGTTCTAGTTCGAGAGACTATGTTTCTTCCATCTCTGTAAATATGCCTGCTGCAGCAGTTTGGTCCTGACTTCGTAGATTATCAGGCAGTCATATCCCACCCCAAGCTCTGGTTCTTCATATTGATGGCCAGTTTGTAGCTGATGCTTCCTTAGTTGCAGATGCCTTAGTTAATTATTTTAGTCTCACCGGTAGTGGGTCTTATCTCTAATGAATTTCATCGCCTTAAATTTGATTCTGAATCCGTTCTGATTTCGTTTATGTTGTCAGCTGAGGGAGCTCTTAATGCTTCCTTTTCCCTTTTGGTGAATAATCGTCTTCACTTAAATCTTGTAAGAATACAAGGGAGGGACTTGATGGTATTCGTTTTGTTATGTCAAAACTTCTCCCCCCACAAGCCACATCCTTTCTCATGGCTCTTTGTAGTAAATTCTGGACAGGTTTCTTTCCTTATTGAATGGCATATGGCAATCATCCTCCCATTTCTTATACCTTGTAAATCTGAACACCATCATTTAAGATTACGGTTCCATAGCCCTGACTAGCTGTTAATATAAACTGCTTGAATGGATGGTCAGTACTGTACTAGACTCATGTGGCACCTTGAATCCCGTAGTCTTCTTTCTCCCTTGCAGTTAGGGTATCGCAAAGCATGCAGTACGTTAGATCCCCTTCTCGAACATGAATATTTCATCCTTTCTGCCTTTTCCCTCTGCCAGTTGATCATTGCCATCTTTTTTTATTTAGAAAAAGCCTATGATACGGCATGGAGGTATCATATTCTTCGTTGCCTTCGCTCCCTTGGTCTGCATGGTAACATGGGTGTTTTTCTTCAGAATTTTCTTTCCCTCCAGACCTTTCGTGTCCGTCTTAGAGACCACCTTTCCTGTGTCTTTACCAGCATGAAGGTGTCCCCCAAGGCTGTGTCTTTAGTATTACCCTTTTTCTTATAGCTATAAATTGAATTGTCTCTTCTCTATCCCTAGCTGTTTGGGCCTCTCTGTGTGTTGATGGTTTAGCTGTTTATGCTGCAGTTTCAGATCTGCCTCTGCTCCAATCCATCTTCAGTCTGCCATTGATGCAGCCTCCACATGGGCTACTAATGGTTTTTTGTTTTTCTGCCTCTAAGTCCCATGCAGTAATGTTTACTTTTTGTGAACCATACCACAGCCTTCTCTGTACTTCTATAACATTCCTCTTCCCTACCGATCCCCTACCACATTTCTTGGCCTCACATTTGACTCTCTGTTAAATTGAAATGCAATTGGAATGCACATATCTTTTCCCTCAAGGCTGCTTCTACTCTTCATTGTCTTCGTTTGCTGCAAACGCTGGGGTGCTGATTGCATCACACTTCTTCGTCTTCACTCTGTCTTTATTCTTTCCAAACTCGATTATGGTTGCCAGCCTTACTCTTCTGCCTCCATTCGCACTCTTTCAAAGCTAGATTCTGTTCATCATAGAGGTCTTTGTTTAGCCATTGGTGCTTTTTGGTCAACTCACGCTACAAGTCTTTGTGCAGAGTTGAGCATATTCTCTCTCTTTGGTCGTCGTCTTCTCTGTCAGGCTCTATACAGTATACGTCTCCTTCATTTCCCTACAAATAAATTACTCCGCCTTCCCAGCCCTCTTCAGTTCTCTTTTCGTTCAGCCTCCCATCTCCTTCTTCCATTTCCCCTTTGGGACCCCACCCTTCTTCAGTCAATTGGTTTTACCTTTCCTCCTATTCTTCCACTACATCCAGTTTCTTTCCCACCTTAGCTTTTGCCTCCTATTGTGGTCTGCCCTTTTCTCCCTTGTTCTAAGTCTTTTCTTCCCCCAGATACCCTTTGCTCCCTTTTTCTCGAACTTATATACTTTCATTCTTCTGCTACGCATGTCATTATTGATGGCTCTAAATTTTGTCGTGGTGTTGGGTTTGCTGTTGTGTTCCCTGGGTCCTTTCACAGTACACTTCCCTCCATTGCCAGTATCCGTACTGCAGAACTGTCTGCCATTCTTTTTGTTCTGAAATCTTATGAGGTTCTCTTCTTCCACCTACGTTATATTCTCCGATTCTCTCAGTGTTCACTTCCTTACACACCACACCTTCTTCTCATCATCCTGATTCAGGAGTGCCTGTTCTGTCTTTCTGTTAGAAAAAAGTCAGTTCGCTTCTGTTGGGTTCCTAGCCATATTCGAATTACAGGTAATGAACAGGCTGACTCATTGGCAAGCTCTGCTGCTTCCTCCTTTAGGTCCTCCCTCCACCCCATTCCTTCTCGGGACCGGGGGGTCGTGAGTTCAAGCCACGCCTGGTAGCTACCATGCCAGGAGGGGTAGCGCCCTGCTGTCACCTACCAGGGCTATATGATCTAATAAGGTCTAGCTCGGGGGGAACATTTTTTTTTTTCTGCCCCATTCCGGCTTTTGTTTTCCTCTTCTAGCCAGCCTTTTCCGTGGTCGTTGGCATTCTTTATGGGACTTACTGGTTCACAACAAACTTCATAGTGTTAACCCTCTGTTCTTCCCAGGCATACATCAACCCACCCCAATCATCGATGGGAAACAATCCTTGCTTACCTTCGCTTTGGTCACACCTACCTAACTCTTGGTCATATGATGAGCCATGATCCTCAGCCCACCTGCTCACACTGTGGCTGCCCTGTGACTAACCGTTATCTTTTTCTTGATTGCCCGTCTACATTCCAACAGTGTCTTGCAGCATTCCCCTTCCTTTCCTCACTCCTTCAGCCCCTACAACTTATTTCCAAGGTGACTCTCTCACTGTTTCTGTTTCCAGTATTATCAGTTTTCTTACTGCACTTCATATCACGTTTAATATAATTATCTACCCCTCTTCCTTCTACCTTAGTGCCATATAGCCATATTTTGGCTTGGTGCTAGTTTTTTCATTATTCCTTCCTTCCTTCTCAGCCATACAATTGCCAAACAGATCCCCCTTGTCGACAGTGAGAACATTCAAGATGTCAGGGTAAGTAACAGTTCATTTAATTTTTCCCTAGTACACTCGGACCTTCAATTATGCGCAAATATGGTCGACAATGCGGACCGCCTTTTTGAAAGTGCGCATAATTAAAATACTATAAACAATGCAGTAAATAGAATGTGGTCGACATCCTCCCCAGTTGGCACATTTTCACCACATTTTACCCATCTTTTTATACACACATACACATTTTACATTGTTTAATAGTTGTTACAAAAAGTTAACCATAGTAAATAAGCCCCCTTCTTCTTTTATCCCTTTTAGAATGTTAGGGAATGAGTCAGCAGCACCGGTATCAGCACTGCCACGTTCACCTCTTAATTTCACATTTTTGAGCCCCATGCATCATAAAAAATTCATCAGCCAACCATTTGATGCTTTAAACGGTTTTTGCAGAAGGGTTCTTTGCTTTCTTAAGACACGTGGAATAAAACACCTTTGCTTGTTCACAAATATGGCGTCCATCCAGCAGCCTTTCTTCTCCTTTCTGTTGATGTAATGAGCTAGGTAGCATTCCATATGAATAAGCACTTTGTTGGTGAGATGATTGCGACCATCGAATTGAGCGCCTCCATAAGTCTTGGCTGCTAGCTTGAGTTTATCACCATTCTTTAAAATCAGTCTTATGGTTGACTCACCCAAGCCAAACTCCCGACTGATATCACAATTTCTTTTCCAGATTTCTTCATTTCAATAACCTTCAGTTTAGTTTCTAAATTAATCTTCTTGTTCTTCTTGGGAGGTGGTGGTGCCATGGCGAGAATTCACGATTCAGTGAATACAATGTATAACCTGTGAATTATGCCTGGTAGACCCGAACAGTGCGAGAGCTCTTGAATACCGAGTGGGAGTCGAGACACCTAGAATAAGGTGACCTGAGTCCCACTTTTTAAAAGTCTGTCCCGTTTTTTTAATTGTGACTAAAATGTCCTGCTTTTTGTGCATATTATCTTACATTTCCCGCTTTCAGAAAATTACTGTTACATTAGTTATAACATGACTTTCTTTTATGAAATTATGATAAATTAGTAAAATTATGAATAATCCAAATGAAATGAAATACCGAACCGTCTCGTCACCTTTTGGATTCCATCTGCCTCATAAAGTAGTATGGAATGTAGTTGGAATGGCTCGGTCTTCCCAGCCGTGCCCCACATTTAAGTACACTCGACCCTCGATTTCCCAGGCTAAAAGGGGGGGAGACCAGTCCAGGAATCGCAAAAGTACTCACCTGGTTTACTCACCTGGTAGGGCCCCACATACCATTCCCCAGACTATTACCATACTTTGTCCAAATTCTCCAATATTGTCCAGCAATCATTCTGATATTCTAGAGGATTCTGGAATGCAGGCTACCTATACCAACAAAATTAACATACACAGTACATGAAATAATAACACTGACACAATAACAATAATAATAACTGACACAAGAGTGGTATTTTGCTAGCTACAACCCTAAGTATGGTTGTTTAGACAGTTTGATGAGAATGTGGAAGGTATGGTGGAAGAAGATCAGAAAGCCGAGGAAAAGAGAGGAAAACGAACAAGGAATGGAACACCATGTGGTGAACCAGCCATGCTCATCAGCTGACTGTGGTAGACACACAATCGATCTTGGACCGAATCGGCAGTTTTAACCCGTCACGTCCCGACCGATTTCCCCCCTCCGATACCCCCCAGTCCCGAGCAGTTTTGGGAAAAAAAAAATTGGCTAAAACATCCACTGAGAAACAAAGAAATGTGAACAAGAAAGTGGTTACCTGGGTCCAGAAGTGGTCAGAACAGATGAGCCCCCCTGGTGCAGGTATTGTATTCAGTCACTGATGTGTCTGGCTCACACGTTTTCTCTGGTAGGTAATTTTTGAAGAAACAACCAAGAACACATCTACATTTATTGAATAAACACATCTACATTTATTGAGCTAAAAAACAATCAGAACAACAATATAAGGGTTTTCAATGAGATAAATAGGAAAGATAAGCACTGTTCCATTGCGCAAGCATAGCGAGTTTGGTCACTTTCGTAACATTGAGTCGCTGAGTTTCTTGTTTCAGGAAACATCATTTTCTATACTTGCATATTACTGCTTCAATGACATTTTACCATTTTTGACTTTATGTAAATGTTTTCAGCTGTTTACATTCATTACAATGATATTTAGCATAATGATAGCATATACAGTAATCCCTCCAATATCCGACGTAATAGAGCCAAAAGCATGTCCGGATATTGGTTTTGTCCGGATATTGGTCTTGAAACTCCAGCACTGGTTTTTCATGACCTTAACCTAACCTAACCTAAATCAGAAAACTACCTTCCTACCTCCCTAGTGGACATGTATAACACTTATTTAGGTCCCTTTTCACATAAATAATGCATACATAGCATGAATTTATTGAATTTTAACCAAAAAATGATGATTTAGAGGTGAGTGAGTCATAGGAGCTCAGAACTTGCCAGCATAGTATAAGTAAGTATCGGACATGGAAATCATCTTTTCTCACATTTTATGCACTAAATTATTGGATACAAAGCATCAAATACAGTAAATGATGTTAATTGCTAACAGAAAAATGGTTAAGTTAGGTTAGGTTTGGTTAGGTTAGGTTAGGTTATGACCGGACATGAAATTCACTGCTTCAACCTTTTTCATAGCTGGTGCACTTAATAACCATGCATGAAAGAATTAAATTAAAAGCAGGAAATTATGATTAACACAATGTTAGGTTAG
>JAGKTI010033857.1:0-11580 GCA_018397915.1 Birgus latro | reverse complement strand
TAACTCATGGCCCAACATCAGTTTTGCAGGGGTGTAGCCGGTAGACTCATGGGATGCAGACCGATATGCCATCAGCATCACAGGTAATTTCTGGTCCCATTCCGTTCATCCTTCTCCGCAATACTTGGCCAGTTCTTGTCCCAGGGTCCAGTTGAATTTCTCCACCATCCCATCTGACTGTGGCTTTAGTGGGGTCGTCCTGGTCTGCTTGATCCCCAGTAATATGCAGCACTCACGGAACACAGCAAACTCAAAGTTTCTACCCTGGTCTGAAAGTAGCTATTGTGGCACCTCAAAGCAACAGAAAAACTGGTCAACCAACACCTGAGCAAGAGTCGCAGCCTCTTGATCAGGGATGGCATAGGCTTCTGGCCACTTTGCGATTTAGTCCATCGCGACACATATATATTGGTTTCCTCTTTCAGAGAGTGGAAGAGGTCCAGCGATGTCCACCATGACTCTTTCCATCAGTGTACCCACTTCGTATAGCTGAGGAGGGGAGCAACCACGTTTCTTGGGTCCCTTCTTGGCACAGAATACATCACAGGCCTGACACCACTCTTCAACATCATGCCACATGCCAGTCCATTAGAACCTCTGTCACAGCCCACTGAGAGTATTCTTCACTACCAGGTGCCCACTAGTGATCTGGGTATGGGACTCATCCAAGATCTCGGACCTCATCTTCCTCGGAACCACCAGTTGCCAATACTTGCTAAGGCCATCGGGTGTCTCCCACTGATGCTCCAGTAGTCCGTTGGTCAAATGAAGGAGCCCCACTGACTCCAGTAGCTCTCAGTCGCAGGGCTAAATCTGGAAACCTCTTCCCAAAGATGGTTGCACTGTACTCCGCTGCAGCCACTCCAGCACCGGTTGTAAATCTTCATCCTTCATCTCCATCTTTTTCAGGTCTTCTGCATCTGGTGCTGGCCTTGTCACTGCAGTATGGCTGCATTTCTTGCTATGGTCTTCTTTTTTACTAAACTGCTGGCACTCTGGGTCACAAGGCCAACTAGTCAGGATGTCAGCATTGCCATGTACCCACCCAGGACAGTGCTGCACCTCATAATTGTGCTGGTGTAGCTTCTTGAGCCAGTGTGCCAGTTGTCCCTCCGGAGTCTTTAACGTCTTCAGCCACTTGAGTGCCGCATGGTCTGTCCTAATGATGAAGTTGGACCCATAGAAGCGGGGATGGAAGAAATCAAGGCTCTTTGTCACTGTCAAGAGCTTCTTACGGGTCACACAGTAGTTCTGCTCCAGTGGGGTGAGCTGCTTGCTGTAGTACACCACCACACTCCTTGTCATCCTTCTCCTGTGACAGGACTCCACCAATTCCATGGTCACTAGCGTCACAGTCCAAGATAAATGGCTGACTCTGATCTGGGTATGGCAACTCTGGAGCGCTGGCCAATGCATGCTGAGTTCGTTGAAGGCTTTCTGTTGTCCACACAAACTTCAGCTTCTTCCCCAAAAGCTTGTGAAGAGGTGCAGGTATCGTTGCAAAGTCCTTGACAAAATGCCGATAGTACATGCACAAGCACAGGAAACTCCGTAGCTCTTTCACACAAGTTGGAACTGGCCAGTTTTCCATCGCTGCCACCTTCTCTGGGTCAATATGGACCCCACTCTCACCTACAATGTATTCCAGGTACTTCACTTCCTTCGGAAACAAGTAACACTTCTTGGGGTTCAGCTTGAGGTGCACTGCTTGGATCCTCTTGAACACCTCTAACAGCCTCTCCAATTCCTGGTCGAAAGTCCGTCCAAACACAATTACGTCCAGATAGATGAGAGCTGTCTCCTTGTGCAGGCCTTCCAGTATGCGATCCATTAGATGCTCAAAAGTAGCTGGGGCATTGCACAGCCAAAAGGCATCACCTTAAACTGCCATAAACCCCGCCCATACGAAAAGTCTGTTTTCTTCTTGTCCTTCTCAGCAACCTTGACCAGATGATATCCTGCCTTCATGTCTAGGGTGGAGAACCACTTGGCATCTGACAGAGCATCCAGGGTGTCATCAATTCTTGGCAAGGGGTATGCATCCTTCACTGTCACTTCATACAGGGCTCGATAATCCACACAGCACCTTACTGAGCCATCCGTATTTCTTACCAGAACCACTGCTGATGCCCAAGGACTGCTGGACTTTTCTATCACTCCTTGACTTTGGAGATTCTCCATCACCTTCTCCATATCTTGTCGTTGAGCTGGCGCCATACTCCGCGCTGACTGTTTAATTGGGTCGTGATCCCTGGTGTCTATACTATGCTGCACCAGATCGGTGCACCCCTGTTCTACGTCTCCAGTGGAGAAGACATCAGCCAACTCTGTCAGCAGCTGCCTCAACTTCAGCACTTGTGAGCCATCCAGGCATTGGCAACTCCTTGAAAATAGGTCTTGTAAGTGGTCCTTGATTACGCTTCTTTTACAGGCCTTCCTCTGATGCCACTCAGTGTCCACCGCCTTGCACAGTGCTACAATTTCTCCCTCATTGATATTCTGTGGCTCACGGGGGAAATTGGCCACCACAACTGGTACTTCACCTGCACCTGTTTCCACCAAAGTTCTCCCCTCCATCACTCTGGCCATTGCACCATACATCAGGCTTCACCACCTGCAGACAGCTGTCAGAAGAGCCACTCACCTTGTACTGGAGCAATAGTTCTGATTTTGGGGGTATAACTGTAGTGCGGAGGCCCTCACCTCACCACCAGAATTGGTACGTCTCACTGCTGTGACAGGAACCGACTTTCCTCGAACCTTCAGCTTCATGAAGCAGACGTCCAGCTCACATCCCATCGACATCAGATAGTCCAGACCAAGAAGGTCTGGACTATCCTCCATCTCGGCTACATAGACTGGAAGCATGGCCTCTTGCCCTGTCACTTCAATCCGGACATCCAAGGGTCCCCTCAGGCTCTGTGAAATGCCCAGTTACGCCACACAATTGTTCTTATGACTCTGGCAGATACCAATGATGTAACACATCAGGCCTCACAAAAGTCTGCTCTGAGGTTGAATCAATCACCAAGGAGCACTTCTTTCCATCTATTTTTCCATCTATTCGCACACTGTCAACTGCAGTTCTCTTGAATTTTCTCAGTGGTGGGGCTACTTGGGAAAAGCCGGCTGATGGTTGCCCCTTAACACCAGCCTCCACTAGTGTGCCTCTTCATTCTGATCTTCTGCAGGCTTCTTCTTATTCCCCTTTTTATTCTTCAGACACTCAGAAATGAAGTGTCCCACGTCACTACATGTCCAACACGCCCTTGGTAGGTACACTTGTAGATTTCCTTGCATTGCTCTGTTCTTGCTCCTTCTTCCATTTGTAACAATCGCCCTTCTTGCGTTCCGGCTTCCCACAGAACCAGCAACCTCCTCCGGTCTTCTCCTGTTCCCTCTTACACTTGTTGCAGTCCTCTTTTCCATGTCCTGGCTTTTCACAATACAAGCAACTTCCTTCAAATTTTTTCCGCTTCACGAACCTGTCACTTTCATACCTTGAATCCTATACTACGACCTGCCTGAAAAGTGGACGTACTGGACCAGACGTAGGACTCAAATTCTAGAGCCCTGGCTAGAGCTTCTTGCATGCTTGTGGGTTCTGCTTGCTTCACTTGCACTTTCAACTCTGCACTCTGAAGGGCATCGATGAAATGGTCCCTCAAAAGGAAAGCCAACAGGTTAGGTGCTGCTCCAGGGTATGCCTTGTATGCCATACTCTGCAGGTCATGAGCAAGCTGCTGTAGGGATTCGCCTCGAGCCCGTACATGGCTCTGGAATCTTGCCCTGTAAACCTCAGTCTGGTATATACATGATCCCATCTGTGCTCCAGCACTTCTACTAAGGACTGATAACTGTTCCTCTCCTCTACTGACATCTGGCCCAGAATTTCCACTGCGGCACCCTTAACCCCTAAAGATCGCAACTGTTTCAGGCAGGGTACCCAACCGCAATTCGGGGGTGTTTTGGCGACTTTCATCAAGGGCAAATTGATTGTATTCTGGCTAAAGAGGAAGAATTTACACACCTGACAACGCAATCCGCACCCCCGTACACCAAACAGTTACCGCACAATCGCGCGTCAAAGTTAAAAAAGTTTGTAATAGTTACCCCTCGAAAACAATCTAAAACGTAAACATTTTGATTACCTATTTTTCTTATTGAAACAGGTCGTTTCAAAGTGTTTTGTCACACCAACCATGAAAACAGGTGTATGTAGGTGTGGGGAGATTACTAGGTTGTGGGGAGATAAAGTAGGCTGTGGAGAGTAGGCCTACTGTATAGGTACGGGGGTTGGAAATAACCAGCTTTTCGCATGAAAAGAAAACACTTCAATGTGTTATGTAACATCCACCATGAAAACAGGTGTGTATGTAGAAACTAGTGTGGGGAGTAGGCCTGCAAGGCTTTGGTGGTACTTGGGGAGAAGAATTTCGGCAACAACCAAATTCTCGGGTGGAAACCTTCCATTTCAAAGGGATCTGTCATACCAACGATGAAAACAGGTGTGTATGTAGGTGTGGGGAGTAGCCCTACAAGGGCTCATAGTCATTCAAAAACTAACACAGACATACATAAATGTTTATAATCATCAAGGACATCAAAATAAAGTTGAATGATGATATAGACGCATGCATATGAAAGGGGGGGGGAAGCAATAATTTGTTTACGTTTTTTCCTCTTACTGTCATAACATCATTACATAGTTATCACACTTAACATTACAGTTTCGGCAACAACCAAATTCTCTCGTGGAAACTCTCCATTTCAACGGAATTTATCATACCAACCATGAAAACAGGTGTGTTTGTAGGTGTGGGGAGATAAAAACAGGTGCGGGGAGTAGCCCTGCAAGGCCTCATAGTCTCAAAAACTAACACAGACTTATATTTAAATGTTTATAACCACCAAGGACATCAAAATAAAGTTGAATATTGCTGTAGTTGCCTGCATATGAAAAGAAGAGAAAAAATAATAATTTGTTCCCGATATCTCCTCTTACTGTCCTTACTTATCATTACCAACTGATCACACTTATTACAACATACAGCATTCACCAACTACGTACGTACGGAAAATGGCGGGTACGACGTGAGAAATGAACAGAGTGAGGCGTAATTATATGTAAATTAGGGAAGAAGTAGAAATAATACCAAACAGTTAGGTACATCAGGCCTGATATCTCTCGGGCGTCTGTTGGGGGTTGGAAGGGTAGTGAGGGACAAGCAGGGAGGGATCGGGTGGGGAAAAGCTAGCAGGGTGGGAGGAGGGGCGGGAGTGGGAAGGGGCGCAGGTGGTGGTGGGAGGAGAGATGCAGGTGCGTGGAAGGGCGGGAGGGTAATGGGGGACAAGGAGGGAGTGAGAGAGTGGAGTAGAGGGTGGCATGGAGGCGGCTCAGAGGGGGGGTGTCCCCCCCCTCCGCCCGGGTTCGTTCGATATCCCCTCACGCCAACTCAGGGGCGAGTTCTCATTGGCCTGAAGCCAAGTACGTCATAATCAGGGCGGAGGAAGCACTCTGCAGTTTTTCACAGGCCCCGTTCAATTAATGTGATTAGACACTCTGGCATAAAACTCAAATCGCATTAATTGATGCGATTAGGACTTTAGGGATTAAGGCTAGTAGCAAGCTGCACAGCCTTCTGCCTACCATCCCAACCATTCTGATTAGCAAGAAACTCAAACTGTGCACGGTAAGCTTCCTCAAGATACTCTACCATCAATTCCTGAGGTTTCTTTTTAATTGGACCCCCATTTTAGCCATGCATTCACTGGTTTGGGCGTAAAAACTGGGGCATCATAATTAAGTCCAGGGCTCAAAACTTCTTCATTCTGATTATTTAACCCTGTACAGTAACACTACTTTCAGATGTCTGGGATTCGTCAGGATTCACCATACGCTGTCCATTCTTTCCATATGCTCACTGTACACTAGCCTGAGGCTCAGCAGTGCAATATTTCTCTACAGCATCAGTTCTCTAAAAAATTATCTTCAAATGGCCGTCTACATGCTTGAACTGGTCATCTACATGCTTGAACTGGTCATCAACATGGTTCAACTGGTCATCTACTTGCTGTCTGCACTCCATCACGTTATTGCTTACCTCATATTTCTGCTCCTCTAACTTGACATCTACTTCCTCCTTAAGCTGTTGCTGTTCTTCCTTCATTTCCCCCATGAAAGCATCTAGTTCTCCTTGCATCCTCAGTTGTAATTCCCTTTGTTGCTCCTGTAATGCTCCTGAAGTTGTTCATATTGTTCTTTTTGTTCACATTGTGCCTCTAGTTGTTCACTTTGTACTTGCAATGGTACACTTTTGCCTGTAATTCTTTGTCCTTCGTTCTGTGCCTGTAATTTTTCCTTGAGTTCTTTCTGTCCTTCGTTTTATGCCTGTAAATGTTCTTTGAGCTCGTTCTTTGAAGCTTCTAACAGCTTCATAACTGCAGCCAGGCACAACCTCCTGCCCAGCTCGGCTGCTTGTCTGCACACCCCTTTGCTCCATGTTGAAGATTAGACTCACTGCAGTACTTAATCCCACTCTTGACACCAGTGTTATGTCCCCGTCCCACACTGCCACACGCTCCAACAGCAGTAGTTCAGTATAGGAAGGACGTTGCCCAGTGAACTGTTCTTCGTAGAGGCAGCCTTTCGGTGTACAGTACACAGGATTAGCTCAGGCGCCGTAAATAAACACCGGCTTCTTAAGTTCACTGTCTTTTTTTTTTTTCTTCCAAATAATTACACTTACTGCTTTCTAACTTTACTATTTCCACAAATACCGATGATATGCAAACTAAATGCAATTACACTTCACTGTTTGCCAACAACACCTCACTATTTTCACAAGTACCGTTGATATACAAACTGAAACTGCATTATACTCAAACTGAAGTGAAAACCGACTGAACTGCTCTGGTCCCTGCCCCATCCTTTTTTTTTTTTTTTGTTTAGTGTCCGACTCTGGGCAAAGGCTTCAGGGCCCATTCCCAAGTCCCAGTAGTCCTCCTTGGGGCCCAGTAGCCCTCCTACATCTCCACATGTGACCACTTCGTCGCTAACACTCACCATCCATATTGAATACATGCTAGAGCTGTCTCATACAGGACTGGTGTGTCACCTTAGCCACTCATAAAAGTTCGTGGGGGTCCGTTTGTGTTTGGGCCTGTGCAATCGCCACCTCTTTCTATACGGCGAGTCTGTATAACAACGTGATGAAGCAAACATCCATACACACTGCAGAACTGGGACTTGATGTAATAAAGTAAGAAAAGATTATGCTTGTCAATCATATGTTATCGGTAGTCATAATTAGTTCAATGTTGTATGATAAGATATGAAAGTTAGAGCCCTTTCGATGCCTAAGTTTTTATTAAGCAAGTGAGCAGTGATGACGGTAGTGTAGGTCGAGTTGCAGGACAATATATTGCGATGACGTGTGGTATTTATATAGAGAGTAATTGGTCGACATCAATTGACTGCACAGTGAGGATTTCGTACGTTTAGCGTATATACCATTTCATTTCTATATTAACAAATGGCTTTAGGCTCAAATACCATAGCACAGCGGGAACTTAACTCTTTCTGACTCGAGGCTGTTCCATTACGACTTTGGCCAACTCAGACTGCTTCACTGTTCATTGTTTCGAGTCTTGTTCTGCTTAGAATGTGTTATTACCTATTATTCAGATGTGTTTTTCACTGGTTATATGGATGAATATATGACGAAGATATGCTAAACAACATTTATGTTCGATACTGTGTGCGTTCAGCTCTTAATGGCTTACAGCATTATTCATGTGGATACGAAGCAAATTTTCGAAACGATTCAACTGCATCTCGACCTGCACTACCGCCGTCGCTGCTCACTTGCTTAATGAAAACTTAGGCATCGAAAGGGTTCAACCTTCATATCTTATCATACAACATTGAACTGATTATGACTACCGATAACAGATGATTGACAAACATAATCCTCTCTTACTTTATTACATCAAGTCCCAGTTCTGCCGTGTGTATGGGTGCTTGCATCGTCACGTCGTTATACAGACTCGCCGTAAAGAAAGGGGTGAGGATTGCACAGGCCGAAACACACACGGACCCCCACGAACTTTTATGAGTGACTGTACAGTCGTGATCATAAATAATCAACTATCCTCCTGTGACCTGTGCCTCAGGCTGTTTCCTTTCTGCGCGGCAAGTCACACTGGAGTACGAGGGGCTGAGAGGGAGGGACTAGAGAGTGAGAACAGAAGGTGAGTGGGGGGACGAGTGATGGTGCAGGAATGGATTGAGGGAGGGAAGGGAAGGTAGGTGCGAAGTGGTGTTCACATTATTTGTCTATTTTCTTTAATTCAGGGAAGTGGCGGCACCAGGATTTTCAAAGTTGGGGACAAATGGAAGGCAAGGGAAAATGTTGGGGGGCAAATATGTATTCGCGCGGAGCGCTAAGCACAAGCAATATCGGGTGGGGTCCAGAGGCAAAGCCCCTGTGGGGGCCCCGGGAGTGAAGCCCCCGGTAGATCTGAGTATTTAGCATTTTGAATGAGATTTTTTTTTTAATGCATCATTCAATTACTGATTCAAAGATTTATTCAGTTTTATGTATAGGTCTTAAGCCTAGCATGCAGCAAGGAGTAGGGTTGGGGCATTTTGGAGTTACTTTAGGAGGAGGTTTAGAAGGTTTTATGCATACCGGTCCAGGACCATACACTGACTAAGACTCTTGATGGTGCCACCACCTAGAGTGGCTGATCATAATGGGCAAAGCAGGGATAACCTCTTCTCTATCATAATGCCTCTCAACATTTCCATATCTATTTATTTTGTGACTGTAGAGGCAAATCATATTACTGGTCTTTCCTGGTCATTTTCCTTCTTGTATTGCCTTTTTTTTTTTATTTTTTTTTTTTTTTTTTTTATTGGGTTGACTTGGGGGGCAACTGGGGGGGCAAAGATTCTGACTGGGGGGCACTTGTCCCCCCAGTTGCCCCCCTTATTTGCCGCCAGTGATTCAGGGCATGATCTAAAGGAGTTAATATTCGGTAGATAATGCTACATCACACCCTGTACAGCGGCGCCAGACAACAAGCTTTAGATAGCTGGCGAGATCAAACATTAGTGCAGAGCCAGACTGTGTGGGCCCAAACTATCAACGAATAGAAGCCGGGAAGACTGCAAGAGGTTTTTGAGGTAGGAGACCACTAGACCGCTTACTAAGGCTTTCCTGGTTGCTTTGGCTTGACCATTGTCGGGAAACATTATCAAAGACATATTTTGGGAGTTTGGGTAGGATTCTGTTTCATTTTCCTGCTTACAGATTATGAGATATCGTTATTATATCCACCCATGTGCACAGACATAAAATTTATTTACCTCTTATGCACAATTATTTTGAAAAAGCTTTTTCATATTGAGATGCCATAAAATAATTGACATGATGGTGACTGTATAGAGGGTGTATATTGCGAAAGGATGATCATATTTACTGTGGACACAGCCGTGTCAAACGTTGCATATGATATTTAGTTCCAAAATATAATTACATGTAATGGTAGAGGAAGTTTTTTATATAAACATTACAGAATTCAAAGCCATCCAGATTCCATTCTGCGTCCGAAGTCAAAATACACGAATAATCACAACTATCTGGCTCCGCACTAATGTTTGATCTGTCATGTCAGTGTACGTCTCTCACGAGTCAGCCCTTGATATCACCACCTATCTAAAGATTGTTATCTGACGCCTTATACAAGGTGAAATGCAGCATTATCTACCAAATATTAACTCATTTATATCATGCCTTAAATCAAAGAAAACAGGCAAATAGTGTGACCACCACTTCCCATTTCTTTCTCCCTCCCATACCTACCCTCCCTCTCCTCCCTCACTCCACCCTCGCACCAACACTCGTCCCGCAACCCACCTTCCCTTCTCTCTCTGGCCCCTCCCGCTCAGCCCTTCTTACTCCACTGTGATTTGCCATGCATAAAGGAGCCAGCCTGAGGCACGGGGTGACGGAGAATAGGTGATTATTTATGAACACGACTGTACAACTGATGTATATTAAAAAATCATATTCTCTGCTCTTCAGAACTTTTTATATCCCTCATTCATTATACTGGGCACGTAGTCCGTCTAGTCACACACTAAAAATATTTGTGTCCAGTTCTGTAATCCATTAGTTGTCTGATATTCTCAGTCCTGCACATACTAAAATAACCAACTCTGGCACTATCCTTCTTAAGCCGTGTTCTCCGCCATTAATGAAATGCAGTTAGGAATCTCGATATGAATACATGTTGGTTTTAACAATTTATTTGTCAGTTTTTGGGAAGATAATTTTTACAGGCTTTCAAGTCTTGGCTTTATGTATATATATATATATATATGTCTATCTATATAGATAGATAGATAAACAGATAGATAGATGGGCATTAATATCATAGCACAATCTGTAATAGCTGTAAGCATTAAAATAACATAGCACAATATGTAACACTAGAACATGATGTATATCAAACACATACCAGACAACCAGGAATGTCAATACACGTGATGTATGTCAAACACATACCAGAGTATCAAGAATTCAGTGTACCTCAAACGCTTGATGTAACGCAAGGAGGATAGCTAGCCACGTCTGGAAATGTACCAGATGCTATACACACACACATACGAACACATGTCACCCAGCCAGTAATATATACCGAGAATTCGGAGGTGAGGGTCAGAGAGCCAGAGAAGGCAGAAGGGGATTGAAGAGACGAGAGAAGGAAGCTTAGGAGAGAGGGTAGAGTAGGAGGTTTGCCGTCACGCTGTCAATACGTGGGTCACATCACTCTGTCCGTCACATAACTGTGTCACAATAAAAACCCCTTAACCCCAGAGTGTCCCTACCTCACCTTCACTTATGATACAAGATAGACAGAGGAGGAAGTGAAACAGAGAAATACCTACCTCAAGATAAAACCCACAATGAGCTATGCGATGCATCACCATTTTACATTGGTAGCTGCCTACAATAATCTATACGGGCGACATAGGCGCCTCGCCAGTCGACAATTACAATCCCTACTTCCTGAGCTATAACTGCTATCAACTCTATTAACAAATATACACATGTACAGAATATCTATCTATCTGTCTATTTATCTGTCTATCTGTCTGTCTATCTATCTATATATGAGCCTCTGTGGTACAGTGGCAAAGTGTGCGTCTCGCACGTTGTTGGGCGCGGGTTCGCCTCCCGCCAAAGTTGTAAAAACTTTGGGAAGCGTTCACCAAGCCACTGACCACTTTGGCGGACACAAGGGGTGCTGTGGTTGAACCAGTGTCTCATACTAGTATGCTTGCACCCAGTCGGCTTAAGGCGGGCCGATTACACTTGGTTCACAGACTATACACACATCCAAAGCCACTACAACACAACAATTACACTCACAAGCATTTCTCACCCTACATACAGTCTCTACCAGACAGCCTAAGCCACTGGGTAGAGATATATGGCTTGTATCGTCCCTGCTTCGGTAGGGACAGGCCGGTCCTTCAGTGGACCTTAACGGTTGAACATATATATATAT